>JACXIK010000024.1:0-240582 GCA_014737385.1 Bombus superbus
GACACCGTTGGACACCGTGGGACACCGTTGGACACCGTGGGACATCGTGGGACGTCGTTGGACGTCGTTGGACACCGTGGGACACCGTTGGACACCGTGGGACATCGTTGGACGTCGTTGGACACCGTGGGACGTCGTTGGACGTCGTTGGACACCGTGGGACACCGTTGGACACCGTGGGACATCGTTGGACGTCGTTGGACACCGTGGGACGTCGTTGGACGTCGTTGGACACCGTGGGACACCGTTGGACACCGTGGGACATCGTTGGACGTCGTTGGACACCGTGGGACGTCGTTGGACACCGTGGGACACCGTGGGACACCGTTGGACACCGTTGGACATCTTTTTCTGGGTCCGTTTTTTCTAATTCAAAATTTGTTTCTGGGTCTTTTTTCTGGTTCAAAATTTGTTTTTTGGTCTTTTTTTCTGGTTCAGAATTTGTTTCTTGGTCTTTTGTGGCATCGAGTGAAGAGGACTCTCATATTCCATACAGTATCTCTTTCCTTTCCCTTTATTTCATTTAGATTGTTACGTAGATAGAGTAAGCAGGTATTTAGATTTTTACGTACGTGTGATTTATAGTTAGGTAGGTTACTTTGAGGTTGTAATGTAAGTAAGTAGGTAAGACGTAGGTAGTAGATAGGTTGATACGGTAGCAGGAAGCATTGCATGGTAGTATGTATATATTGTGTCCGTCTTTTTATTGAACCAGAAAAAGGTCGTTGAAATATGTGTTTCTATCGTCCTCAAATTTTTGTCACAAATTTTAATTTCAATTTTAATCGAGAATATTACAGTTTCACGAGTAATATATATTGGATCTGTTTAGCGACCGCTTTACAGCTGTCACCTATTTAACGTACACGTGCTCCTGTCATGCATCATTAATCAACAATCGTGTTCAACATGGCAGGCAGGTCAGATTGTGCTATGTACAATTAACCGTGATAGTACATTAAAGCTCAACGAGATTGAAGAACATGTTCGATAAAATTAACTAATTATGAAGTGGATTAAAACGATATCTACTTTGATAATATAGGAAAATAATTTGAGAAATAATACAGTTCGATATTAATAAAAATCGACGCTGATGTACTCAAATATTGCTTCTGAATTATTTTTTCTTTTATCTTCAGGTGGATTAAGAGTTCCAGGAATTATTTCATAGATTGGTTAAAGGGTTTATAGAAATTATTTCATACACTGATTAAAGGATTCATAGAAACCCAATTTTGTGCTTTAATTTGGCATATAGCCTTGTTCAGTAGTGAGAAGTACAAAGTGTACTTTAATAATCAGAAATTCTGCACCTGAGAAGCAAGCTTATTGAAGTCAGTAATAAAAGAAAGAGACAAATTGAAAGAAAAAGAAATTGAAGTAAGGAGAAGGAAGATGGAAAAAGAAAAAGAGTTGAAAGGAGACAAAAGGAAGAGAGGGGAAATGAATTGTTTTAATCCTCCGATTCCCATAAGGCAGACTATTGATACAATAAGATACAGATCTCAATATCGTTAAAATATTTCGAAATTCATGTAAAATTCTATTATTTGTATTTTTATTATAAATTATAATTCCGTTACTATGCTTCATAACTTTAGAACAGCAGAAGAGCTTATTTCTAAGTAAAAAGTTAAACGAGATACTGATCACTAGAATGTTAGAAAATGGAGGGTTAAGAAACAATTGTGTAAAACTATTTTTTCAAAATTGTAACTGAGCAATATTTTCAACGTAATTTAATTAAAAGTAGCTTGTAGGATAAAGTGATTTTTTGTTGAACAGAAGAACTTAGATGTGTCTGGCTCTAAAGTAACATTCTACTTAAGACAGTTTACATTTTCAAATAACTCAATTTGAAAAAAAAAGGTTGGCCTCGGGTTAATCCAGCTTTCAAGCAGACGATCGTTTTCACAAAATACATATTTCGCAGCAGTTTATACGAATTCCATCAATTTTCTTGGATTTCAATAAGTCTG
The DNA here is from genome assembly GCA_014737385.1 of Bombus superbus. Taxonomy (NCBI): domain Eukaryota; kingdom Metazoa; phylum Arthropoda; class Insecta; order Hymenoptera; family Apidae; genus Bombus; species Bombus superbus. The sequence goes on from JACXIK010000024.1 coordinate 1,983, forward strand.
ATATTTTCATCCAGGCATCATTGGCTGTCCCAGATTTTGCTGAAAGCATTTATTAACGTCATGCACAATCGAACAAATAAAACTGTCATCCGAATATGGATGACGCTGCAGTCAACGTGTTCGTCAACGAATCTCGTTCTATCATAACCGTGAATTTATCGTTTCGCTGGATGTACGTGATGTTGTTTTACCATAATAAAAATAGCACAAGATAGAAAGAAATTTAATCGCGTTAATGTTATCTCGCGATATCACTCGTAGTATCGTTACTTTTAAACCATCGCGCAGTGTATTTTCCTCGGAAGCGAAGTTAAAATTTAGCGTAGTTTCCGAATACAGAGCACTGTAGCCTGGTCGAATAAGAAAACTAATTAGTCGAAGCGAATGTTTTGCTACGAGGCAACGGGAGTATCCATTCCAAGAATTAAGCAAATCTTTTACCCAGTACAAGCTGCAACTTTTAGTTTACCTTTCCCAAGAAAATTCTCGTTTCCTTCCCTTTCTTTTTTCTTTTTTCGCAATTGAATTCTCTTGAAACGTGTACCTTAAGAGCATAAGGTCGACTTAACGTTTTGAATCATTAACGCTTTGAATCAGGTGGTGAATGTTTATACATTATTGGGAACTTAAATATGCAGAAATGCACATAATACGTAACAATATGCAAAATACCTGAAGTAAATTATTTACTTATTACAACGTATATAACGTTTTTACAGTTCTCGAGTTTTTAGATCGAGTCTCGCTTTTGTGTTAACGAAAAACAGACGTTTAATGCTTTTAGAAAAATTTCAGTACGAAACTGAAATAAGAAATACCGCGTAACAGCAGTGATTTTTGGTCGATAACAATGATTTTATATCTTCCTGCAAGTTAATAAATCTCTCATCAATTAAAAATATGATTCGAAAAAACTGGCATAAAGACGCTAAGAAAATTATCTATATTAAGTCGCTTTTTTCTTCGATGATTATAGAATCTATAAAAGTACAAACTAAATATATAAAGTTAATAATATATATATAAAATTCATTAACGATTTGCAGAGATTGTCCTATATATATTGGATCAATATCTAGAAAATTTGCAAACAGAAGAGCAGGTGTCATCTGGTCCACGATACGTTGTCATTTCTTATTAAGATCACAAAATTTTCGATACCCGGTTAGAATTATAAAAGCTTGTCCTCGTTTCGCTATTTAAAACCAACGATCACGATAAAATACTCGACGATTCTTAATTAAAAACGCGGTAAAATTATCAGAAGCTTCACCGCCGCTTAAAAAATATTAATCGCACAGATCATAAGCGAAGTAAGAATCGCTTAATTAAACGTACTCTTCAGACTTCAAAAAATGTAATTCACCCGTGGGAAAGTACGCGAACTTTCATTACGAAATTTAGTTAAAAAAAAAAAAAAAAATTGAAAAGATCGATAAAACTTTCGACGTGTTCTTTCAAAACATTGTTCTTCTACTGTATTTAGAATAAAAAGATCGCCTATCAGTCTTTTACTTCTTGGACGAAAATTCTCTTGCTAATTTCGAAAACCGTAAAAAAGCCACTATAACTAAGCCATCGTGAAGCGATTGTTCTCCAAAAAAGTGGAATTCGCAACGTCAAGCATGCAAGTTTCCCCGTAAAAAGGTGCGTCCAAACTCGTAGTTGTGCTGCAACTTTGCCAATCTGTTCTGCTGAGATCCACGATCTCGCTTTTCTGCCCGAAGAAGAACTATTTCGCGATGTTCTTCTAGTAAATAGATCCTCGCGTTGATTCCCTCCGCGTTTTCTACAGTCAAGATCCGCAGCCATATTCTGGAAAAGAGTAGGTCATGAGAAAACGTATGGCTGGCGCAGAGAAGGAAACTCAAAATGAAGATTACAAATCATAGATACATATTCATGCATGTACGGAATTTAAAGATACAGAAATGCACAGAATACACACAATACACAAAAATACAAGACATTTCTTCTTATAATAATCAAAATATATATAAATGTCTTTTGCGTCTCCTAAATTAACTTATGGAAATATTGGCGACTTTAAAGAGATACCGATCGCCTGCTACAGATATACGTGATATCAAATGTGTACACACTACTATGTATACATTGTCCTTAATTTTTTTTTTTTTTTTACGTGGAGGAAACCTTCATAGGCACCCCGCGTCCTCTGAGGGAGGTGCGGTCATAGCACACCGCGTCCCGTCCCGTCCCGTCCCTGGGGCCACCGTGCAAGGCTACCTGGTTCCCCATCCAGGCAGCTGACAGTCCCGAGGACATTGTCCTTAACCTTAGCTTCTTTTTAACGTACTTTATAGGTTCTTATTTAGTCTAAAATTTCCAAGACGTTTCGAATTGAGAGACAATAAAACATCTATTTAGAGATGGTCGCTATTCTAACAAATAAATGAATAAGTACTTCGAAACATCGATACAACAAAATCAAAATCCCAGCTATTCGATCACGGCGGGTCCATCCTGTTTCACCGTGCTTCGAGGAAGCCGCGAAAAGGGCAAGAAAGGGAAGAGAGGGGGTATCGTACGCACAACGACGACATGGCGGGAGGCTTCTCGGTTAAATGAGGCTAACTCGCCCTCTCAAGCCGGGTGTTTCCCTCCCGGTTGCCAGTGTTCCCTCTGTTTCCCTCGACTGTGTTCCCCTCTACCTCTGCAGTCAGTTCCAGTCGAACTCGGTGTATGTCGTGGTGTGGGCGCGGCCCCGCACCCGACCGAAATCGATTTTGGAAAGACGAAGAACGAGAGTCGGAGCCGGATGGTTGCTGGATGGAGAAAGACGTGATACAGAGATTACGGACTTACGGGCACGGGCTTCCTCTGATCTGCCCGTGTATCGGCTAGGGTGGTCCCTCTGTTCGATAAGAGGTCATAGGCAGAGTCCCGGTTCGTTTCGCTCGCCCGTTCCCGTTGGATAGGTGAAGGCCTACAGCAGCGACCAACAACGAACGCGAGGCTCTACGTTGCAAGCTTCTGCGAACGAAGAAGACAACCGACGCGGCTGCCTGTGTTTTAATCATTAAGGTGCTTGTAAGGCTGCTCGCAGCTGGGATCTTTGATCTACACTCGTCGCGCGCGCGGCAAAGCTACTTACAAGGAGGCTCGTGCCAACGTCGGCGACAAAGAGGGAGACGATGAGAGGATTGGATAGAAGAGAATCGTCGTCTACGGTCGTAGACAGTACACGCTGTGAGCCTGTATTTTAGAAGTTAAGGACATTCTGCGGCTCGAAATAAGAGGAAAGTTAAGGATATATATATTTCGTTGGAGACTTCGATTTTTGGAAAATCGAGAGTCGCAAGAGCATCCTTCCAGTGATACGGGTAAAGCGTCGTCTACCTAATTCGATAACGCGACGTTTTACGTGCCGCTGCGCGCACCACCTGTACCGTCGACGGCTTCTAAAAGGGGCTGATATAACGCCCGACGAATTCGGAAGCCATTAATCGCGAATGAAAGTTTGATCGCGCAGCGTGGCTTGCTTTTAGCCGCCGTACCCGAAACGTTTAACTCGATCCGCTTTATTAATTCAATATCGAGCACGCGTACCGCGAATTAACCGGCGCTCGTTTCTCGTCACGTTTCCTGGCCGCGAATCTTTTAATCAGCTCCGTGTATTTTTCTATGTTCCTCTTTCCGGTTATGCAAGTTACCTGCATTTTCTAATATTTCTGGATAAAGGTGTACATTCTCAGATTTCCCTCAAATTGTATCAATACAGTCACAATGATCGTGTCGCGTTACGGTTCCAACGAAACTTCAAAATGTTTCACGTAACACGCGTAATAAATACATTCATACAAAATTCGAATATTTACGCGAACTGCGGTACACGTAGGCTTTAATTGATACACCTCTTTCTTCGATGTCTACTTTCTCCCTCCTTTCTTCCCCTATTCGTTACTCTCGTCGCAAACATTGGCCATGGTATATCACGAATCTCATCGATTCACGGAGAAATACGTGTAATGCAGATTGCGGGAGGCGCCGCACGTACCGATCTTCTCTCTGATCTTGTATATTCCGAAGGGTGGCCTTTTTCAGCGCGAGATACGTTCTCGTATTTTCCAGAGGGAGAAAACACGCGTGGCATCCTCCTTCAGCAACGAGAAACGCCAACCGGTCGCCGCACGTACGAACATTCGGCTGCAAGAGCAACGAGAGGGATAGGACGATTGAATTTTGCCCGGGGGCCGTGCCTTCGTTTCTGGATTAGGCTTTAAGCCGGCACTTGCACGTATTCGTTGATTGGAGATTTAATTTTCCCGTCAAAGGGTCCCGACGCATTACTTTTTCTACGTTCTGATTTTAATACGACGCACGCCGAGCCTGGTCGATCCGATCGATTCGACCGATTCGATGCTTGCGCTTCGCTTTCCTAATTTGGAATTAGCTGGAAACGTTTGATTTCCATCGAGTTGGAAACAATTGCTGAAAGAAAAATTTGCTACGTTGAAAATAACTTTCTGCTACGTTAAACGCAGGAAAACGTTTGTTTCATTTTTCAATACGAAAGATCATAAGATTGTAGGATTATAATATATCAATTATATTGGAGGATTAAAACCATTAGTAAATAAATAAGCAAGTAATAAAAAGGTCGTATAAAAAGCAAATTTTAGCATTAAGCAAATCGAACAGTACCATCGAACGGGTAACGTCATTTTGACATTTCCAGATTCTACTTCTGAATAATCATAGAAAGGAAAATCGGCATTCGAGATATCAGTAATGCTTTGCTATCGAATTCAAAAGATCGACGCTTGCACAACATTCGTATCGAATTTTGTAAAGTGTACTTCTATTGTTGATCGCAAAGTGAAAGAGCATGCTGGAAGAAATGAGATGGTTCTTTTTCCTGAATTCTCGTCCGTGTAGAGTGTGTACTTTACAAGATGGAGTGGGCTTTTGGGGGGAATAGTATGAAGAAAGCTTTTACTCCAGGTTTTATAAAAAGCAGTTGAAGCACAGAAATATAAGCTTCTTCTCTAAATTGATTTTAATTAATCAGATTACGAGTGAAAATAATGTTCACTTTATTTTTGTAACATCGAGGATGTTTGAGAAGAAATTGTAGATTTGAAAACGAAAAATTGGAAACTTGATTTCTTTCTCGGAATGGTATTTTCTCAAAAAATGTTACCATTTTCGAAGGAAAAAGAAGCATTTCGTTTCTTGACTCATGCACCACAAAATGTATATTTTAAGACGATGGAGCGATGCGACGCGCGACGTCGAGAATATCGGGAAAAGAAAACAGAACTTCCAGCTCGCACCCTGCAAACGGCTTCCCATTCCATCGCTCGTCTTCGATGTTTAAACTTGACTTCTTTCCGAACAGCGTCTCCGACGTCGTATAACTTTAAAATAGACAAAAATATACATACAATGAGAAATATAGGAATAAAAAGCATTGTAACATTTTTATCGTAAAAATAAACTTTTACGGCTGGCTGATCCATTTTTACAAAACATCCAAATAAAATAGTTTCGTGGTTATCGTATCGATTTTGCTTTGTTCTTATAAATTGAATTACTACGAATGAAAATAATCGAGCAACTTATACGATCGACGATGTAGATGCCAAAAATTGGAAATTTATTTGAACGAAAAAGTTGAACGAAGAGGAATGTAAATTTCATATTGAATATCGTGGTAAACGTTGTAATTGCAAGGATTATTTATTTTAATTTTTTGAACTAAATCAAGATACATTTAAAACAATGGATTTCGGTAAACACACTGAATAAACATACACTCTTTTTATTTATATTGAAAATCTTTGTTTCCAATATTTATTTCACTCATTCGTCATTTTAGTACCTCACTTTTTAGTATTGAAAACGTTGTTTATCTTAATAACAAACGTGCATCGATTAAATATTTACATATACTTCGGTCGATAAATTTATCTTGTTGGAAAGCAAAAGTTTATTACGTGTTAAATAAAATGTATATCGATTTTCTCTATTCGGATCTCTCTTCGGATCTCGCGAAGGTTCTCGGGTGAGTGCCGAGCTTTTTTCACTGACCTTCCCAGTCCTCTTGTCAGAGGGTTCACCAGCCTGTCCACTTCGTAGCCAGATCGTTTTATTTTTTATAGAAAACTTTTATCGCTTTCCACGTGCCATGGGACACCGTAAGCCCGAAAATTCCCGAGTGTCTTGGAGTATCTTCGAGTGTTCTCGAGTCATGAGCCTCGTGCACGCGATCCTCGACGGTAGACACCGACAACAGAAAACGTCGGGCTCCTCATCGGCACCTCAAAATTGTTAAATCCGCGACTCTTAGAACCGCGTTAGTTCTCAGCGAGCTTTTTAGTTTAGCTTTAAAGAGCATCGCTAATCGAAGCTGCTACGGAGACTAAACACCGATGACACATTTCTGGTTCCGGCATCAATATGAGCCATACAATACCCTTGGAAATGGATCGGCACAGCACGATACGTTGACTTTGACAGGTGCATCCCCTTTATAGAGGAGTCCATATTAACATACATACGCACATATTCATGTGTGTATTAAATCGAGCTAGAAGCTGATTTTCGTTTTAAACAAGGGGCAATTAATTTACTTTAGTATACAAATAAAATCAAATTGATATTTTAATATCTAAATAAAAGCACATCCGTTCAAATATATCATGCATAAAGGGAATTTATTTGGAGGAAAAATGAAGTTATAATCTAACATTAGCCAGAATTACGTGTTGCTGAAATTTCCGTACCATTTTCCTACGCTTGCTTCGAACTAATCGAACAGAGATATTTTATCATGTTATTTCGTCGTTTATCGGAAAATCGTGGCCTGAATAAATCCTAAATAAATCCAACCAGGCAGCTCTTTATCACCGTTCAATGTCTCGATATTTTTCTCAAAAGAATTCTCCACGAAAAGGCGACTTATACCGTTCGACGTTCCGGTAAAAGGAATCAATACCCGGTGGCTACCACGTCTTGGACGTTCTTTCATCCGGTATTGGGATACATTCACCGTCCGTTCTATCAGGTGGTCGTTCTGGTCGCAACAACTGACCCAGAGCGGTCCATCGGAAACCAGGGATATTTTCAGTTATACTTCTCGCCGATAGTCGGCTAGCACGGAAACTCATTTTCCAGTTTCCCGCGAGAAATTCGATCAAACTTTCTTGATCTCTCCAGCTAGATCCTCCGGGGAGGATAACGTTATTTCTAACTTTGTGATGAGCCAGCCACCGACCCTCTATTTCTTGATAATACAAACATATTGGCTCTGAAGAAAAAAATTTTATGACTAGACGATGGGTTTTAATTGGGAGAAATTTTGTCGAGAGCGACGGAATCGATGGTCAATTGAAAGATAGAGAAGGCTGTCTTTGACCGACGAAGCTTTTGGCCTCTTTAAGTTGTAGTCGTAAAGTTGATTTACAGGATAAATTTAATTATCACGGACGTAACGTACGAATCGATGGACTTCGCCTTCTGCAGATAATTGGACGAAATATTAATGGATTATTAGTGTTTCTATTATATATTAGATCGCAGCATATAGAATATCGATTTTTTTTTTAAATAAAACTTTAACTGCAAAAACTGATCGAATGTACTCTTTCTTTCTTAATGAAAGAAGTTAAAGTTATATTCGCGACATTCCGAGAAGGAGAAATTTGAGTAACATCCATGTGCAAGAAATAATTGTACGAATATATGAGAAATTGACGACATTACATATGAAATGACCGCCAAACATCTTAAGGTAAAAACGAAAAGGCCGAGTCACGCAAGTATCTAAACTTCTCTGGTGACGCTACGAAAGGTTGACGTTCTCGTGTAATCAGCAGACGGCCGACACGATTCCCCCCTTATGAGAAACGTGTCGAGCATGAAATATTCTCGAGGGTAATTAGATTGCGTCGCGAGTACACGTATCCGTCTGTCTGTCTCTATGTCGGTGGTAAGTAAGCTGTCGTCGGATTACGCGGGATATCCGGGCCCTCGTTCAGAATCAATTCACGCGGCGCTAGCCTAATTCGAGGCCGATTCGTTTCACGATACACCCTATTCTCCGTTCCTGCTGATCCTCTTCGACGTCTAATCCTTCGTCCTTGCGTTCCTCCAGAATCGCGCAGAGAAATTATCTCGGGGACTATAGCTCGTGGCGATGTATTCTGTGCGCTGGTCGAGTCTTCGACGATCGACTGCCTCCGAACTCGCAAAAGGCATACTGTGATTCATTAGCTAGTTGAGACGTTGGAGGAATGTTTAAGAGCGTTTGGGGCGAGATTTGCCCTTGCAAATTGCGAAGGGATTGTGGTGGTGTTTTCTGTTTGCCGAGCGAGTATGCGTTTTAGAATTCAGTGACGTCTTTGATAAAAAGCTTCGCTCGTTAAACCAAATATCATCAGAGAAATGCACTAATTTCCAAACTACGATAAGCCGTGTAAAACGATCACCGATTCGTAAAACTAAAAGTTTCCGCTAACAGAAACTAAAATCTAAAGAAACATTGGCAAATTCATAATTTCCAAATTCCGATGCTGCACGTAAAGTGATCATGGATTCATAAAGCAATTCCTACTCGATGGGAAAAGGTAGAAGAGAATCGAATGGAGTTTAGCGTTGGAAAGTCAGAGCGAAGTTGGCAAAACGTCGGACCGAATGAAAATCGTTAAGATTCCAGTGGCGTCGTGTCGTTGGTACATTTGAACTCGTGCTCTCTTTGTTGGTACGCGTCCAAAGGAGCCGAGAGGATCGATAGCCGCTCTCAATTTTCGTCTCTTTCCGCGAGACCGTTTCACGGAGAGAACTCGTAGGAGCGTGGGTAGACGAGAAGTAGAAGAAGAGGTGGGGCAGGATCGGACGAAACGTGGCCACGGTGTAATTCGGTGTGTTTTAGGATCAGGGGGCAGCTCGTAAAGTTCCCAGGGACAGCCATAAAATCAGCCGCAAAACCGACGTGTACCCTCGCGGCGTAACACGTTCGTTGCTGCTACGAAAACTATCGACCGTGCACGCGTTTGCCTTTCGTTCGTTTCCTCTTTAATTTCATGGCCATTCATAGGACCGGGCACGTATACGATACGGTTGAACAAGCGGATTTTTTAAAGTTTGCGATCAGAAGATAAAATCGTAAATTGAGGATTTTATTTAGATCCTCTGCGAATTTGTAGGAGATACAGTTTATTAATTAATCATTTCGTAATGACGTCTTTGGAAATACGTGTACGTGCGTGAAGAAGGCAGCTTTGATAATTATATAAATCGAAACACTTTTCGTTCGTGGAAGAGAAATGTTTAAACGCTATTCTATTATCGTTATTTACGGCTTATGGTACGTAAATATGACTCTATGGCTGTATTTGTCGCGCAACATACGCAAATGAAAATAAAAATGACTCTACGTTATGCGAAACACGCGCGTCCATTTTTAACAAATGATCGCTGGATATTCGAGAGTATATATTTCATTTCATTTCATTTCATTTCACCGTACAACTTTTTCAAAAAAAAAAAAAAAGAATTCCACTAAAAAACCAAGTTATTGCGTTTATTATATTTGTTGAAAACATTGTATCTGCTACGAATATTATGTATCCGATGGTTCAACTTGTGCTTTTAGTACAGGATAAAATCCAACAAAAATACGACAAAAATTTGATCCGTAATTTCGCAATCTTTCGTATGAGTCGCGAAAAGTTGCGTCAATATTGAAAGCAGCGATAGCATAAATTAAGCATACGTGGCTGGAATTGCGGTGGAGGGATCGAAAACGGAGCAAGAAACAACAGTCTGCGTCCTTAGTTACGTCTCGAATTCCTCTTGTCAACGAGAAACCACGATCCTTTCGACACTCGAGATTCTCCATCATGATTACGTTATATCGAATGCATACTGTTACTACAGTGGCTGATATGTAGGTTCGCTAATTCGACAGACGGTAACTGATAATTCGATTCGCGATGCGAGTAATACATACGCAGCTAGATGTAGCTTGGAACAGGCTTTTACTGGAGTTATGGAAAGATCCTTACGTAACGATGCCACTAATTAGCATATATTGGCCTCGTTATTAATCGAATATCGGAGAGAACGTTCGACGACGTCGTGGAGGAAACTGGCGGTGTACGAGGTCGATAATTATTTTGGGTGTTTGGTACAATGCAGAAATAGGTTAACAAGAGTTAGCAAAAGCGAGTAATAAAAGTTTGTTATAAAATTAAGAGTGATTATTTGGATAGGTTAAATCGTTATTATAATGGGAGTTTATAATGTACGTCGAAAAACTAATTACCTCTCCTTGATTAATAGTTCGCGTTAGTTGGCCAATTCTCCTCTATTATTTTACGAAATCCTGTCGAACGATCTCCGCTTTAATACTAAAATTTACATAAAGCCTGACTTACCTTATAACCAAGAGCTAGAGTTATCTTCCTATTGAATACCCTGATATATGTAGCCTTTGTACTTAATGTCAGCTGCAGTTAGTTCACGTCAAAAATTCATCAAAGTAATTTAATCCTTCGAACTCCTCTGAATTGCACGTTATTATCGAAAATGATTTCATTGTTATAATTTGGTTTGTTCGTTTATGCTCCTCAGATTTTACCTGACAGACGAAGCTGTTCCATGAATTGCTAGGTATCGTGGTTTATGTATTTCACATGATTTCTATTTATTTTATTTGATATGTAGTTTGACAAATATTATTTCCAGACAGATTTACCAATAGTTCTTGCATACGTTGATACACGGATTTGTAAAATACATCGATATTTCTATCTGTACATTTTATTCATTGCGTTGAGAGTAATAATAATATGTTAATTCTACACATAATCAAAATAACAGTATGTATAAATCCATTTTTTTTTTCAAATTTTTCTGGACAATCTTGGATAGACTTGTATCATTTACACCCCATCTACAAAGGTATCGTCCATAAACAATTCTCTTCATTCATTGTTCCTAAATCGTTATTAATACATTTGCACAATATTAAAATCGCGTAACAAAACAATCGACAATCAACAACAAAATCAGAGTAACAATATTACACCCGCTTCAAAGTTTTTGTGAATAATCCTTGATCTATACTACTTAAACTGCGCTTAAATCGGCGCCCAATGGAAAAACTTTTAATAAAAGGAGCAACGCAGCTTTGAAATCTTTCATCATATATCTCATTTATCTTTATCGCTCTTCCCAAATCATTATTAATGATTCCACATCGTACCAATACAATATAACAAAAATATAACAAAACAGTAACAGTATATGTTACATTATATCTGCTTTATAATTTACTAAACAATTATTAACTCGTACTACTTAAGTCAGACTTCAAGCTGTCATTTAAAAGAAAAGGGGCTCTCCGTTATATATTTCAATTATCTTCATTCGTCGTATCGAAATCATTCTTAATACACAACCCGCTCTCTATGTAGACACCGAAACTACGCTATACATGTACACACGTATAACAATAAATTCAACTTTAAATTCCCTAATTATTTATTTCAATCGTGAAATCCCAGGAATCACAAATGCGTTATCTAACTGTTGCGAAAGTTTAAAATCCAAAATCGTTGATTTCTACTACTCACTGCGATCAAGCTATATCCGTAGGACAAAATCTTCATCGCGTATTCCAATAATCCTTACTCGGTATATCCAAATCATTATCAACGTATAATTTATTCCCTATATCGAAACCACATATAATAAGAAGAATTAGATTTATCTGTACATAACGCTATATCTCTTTTAAAAGTTACCTCACGAACCGTTGACTCGTACCACTTAAACCGCGCCCAAACAGGCGCCCAAAAGAAAAACCTTTCGCAAACGAAGCTGCGTAAATTCGAGCCCTCTCGCCACACATTACACCGCAGGTTTCCAATCACCTTCAACTCATCCCCGGAACCACAGTTCCCACCCCCCATTTAAAACCATCGCAGCGAAACAGGCCAAAGCAAAGAGCAATCAATTTCCCCGTAGTTCTATCGCTACTCTACGATAACGGAACACCGTGGATATTGATTCCTTTTTTTGTTATCGTGATAGCGGAAGCTTTCCCTGAGGATTTACCCGTATGAAAGAGGATCGACACCTTCCGTTCCACGGGATACTTCATTAATCACTCGTTCGTTTTCCACGCGCGCTCTGCTATCGTCAACCTTTCTATTCTTCCTTTTAAGGGAACGTGTTACGTCTGTAATGAATTATCAAAGTGTCTTATTTTAGAGAAAAACAATGAAGCGAGGCAATGCACGAAGACATTGTGAAAGTTGCCAGACATAATTCAGGCATTTTTCAAACAGTGTAACGAAGGCTGCAGCAATAGCCGGTAAAAATATATTTCCTTTCGAAGCACAAGGCATTTTCTTCGATCGTTTTCATCGTTATACATTTTATGGAGCCGCTGAATAATGATAACGGCGGAATTCGAGTCGCGATCTTTATTATAAACCAGAAACCACAAATCACTTTCAAGAAATGTAGATTAAGCTGAATAAAAATTTCGTCTAAATTAATAAGTCCAAACGTATTTCTTTGAAATTATTAAAATACGTGTAGGAAAAATTATGAAATGTGATAATTAATCGATAGTTCATTAAATATTATAATAATAAATAACAGTGGTGCAGAGATTACACGGTTTTACGATTATTATATTTCAACGACTCGGACAACGATTCATTTAGAACTCTGTTGCGCCTCGACCATACCACGTTCTTCAAGATTTTGCACCTATAAAATACATTCCTGTCGCGCCTAATTTTTCACGTTCACATCATGCACAAGTATTCATTCAGTTCGTTATTACTACTCGAATATCTTTTACACGAATTTCTTTTCTCCTACATTTACTTAAGATTACGTAAACTTCGGGTTTATTTTGTTCCTTTCTACCAATAGTAAATTCCGTGAATAAATTAACCTAGAAAAGATAGCAAAAATACTCAACAATCAAAATCACTTGAAGATCCAAAAGAACACACTCAGAGGTCTCGACGTCGATGTTTCAAGCGTGGAACGTTTGTTTTTACAGAGGGCTGACGGAAGTACAAAGGCGACAGCCGCGAGGGTTGTTACGAATTGGTCCACTCGACAGGGGTTTGTGGAACGATAATAATTAGATCAGGTAGCGGACGAAGCACGACCGATGGGGAAGGTTCTTACGGGGATAATTAGGTAATTGGTCTTGCTATATCCACGATCGATTCGCTGGACGAACCCATGCTAATTTCATTTTAATCAAGCTGTTCGATGGGCTGAACTTTCGACACATTTTTCCCAAGCTCCTCGAAAGTATCCGGTCTCGTGAATAATTCCAGCGGAGGAGGAAACGAATTTCGAGGAAGTGTCTAGACGGTGGAATTATTCGAACCGTATCCTCGAGGAGCATAGTAATGAGCACGAATTATTTTCTAGGATCTAACGTTCCTGTAATACGTCTCGGGACTTCCTGTCTTGTAATCTACGTCGATACTGTCGTACAATTTGCATCCGTTTGATTTATTATTTCTTCCGAGATTCGTGTTCTCTCAGATTGGTTTCGAACTGTCTCTAAGCACTTGCTTTTGAGCTCCAGTTTGAGAGATAGTAACCGCGTACTTTCGTTAGTTTGCGAGTAGTCTGCGTGCAAAGTGCGAATCGAAATTAAAAGGCACGCGTTGCTTGGAAAATACATATAGAAGATACGTAGTTTTTGTTTTATCAAGACGAAAAAATGTGTCTTTGCGAATGAAAATGGAATTCTGGCAATATTTTCGACGATACATGGATGAGATATGGTATATTTTGTCCGCAACAGAACTAGACGAATATCGAAATTCTATAGTAAACGTATACTATATTTCTCGGTCGAGACCAACACAGTTTCCTTTAATTTACAATGTTAAATTATATACTCTCGATTCACTGCGTAACTGGATAACATAAAAAGATATTTCCACCGCGAACGTGTTAATTTCTCGATCTTCTACTTTTCTATTTCGTAAACATTATCCAAGAAACATTATCCATAGCCGAAATCCAGATCAAACACTAGAGTATCACGTTCATCCGGAGAACAAAGATCCCGTGGCTGGAAATCCTCGCGTCTGCGCCAGCCATGTCACGGAGGCGGCCTCGTAAAATGCGGAACAACGTCGAGCGCCGAATTGGATTTCTCGTAAAATTCCACTTTTGCCGTTGTATCCAGCTTGTCATGGAACAGATACCCTAGATTACGTTGCTCCGTTGATCACGTACATACATATACGCTACTCAAGAGTATCTCATACAACATCTGAAAGGATTTTCCGCGATGGTACAGCCAGCGATGGTGAACGTCGTTCAACGTAACTGGATACCCGTGGACATGACGAAAAATGAAAGAAAATCCGACTTGGCGAGTCGACAAGTCGGGTGCTTACACAGTTAAGACATCGTTGAGTACGGAGAACTGTCCTGCAGAACGGCAATGTAGAAGATGTTTCGAAAACTCGAAACTAAACTTCAAGATCGCGTACTATTCGTTAGAGTAAGTAAAATGTCTTACTAAACATGAATCGAAATACAGCATTTTCTTCATCTTCCTATTTGTAACTGTTACCGAACGGGGATTGAATTTTGAAGGTTGGTTTCACCCCTGAAAACTTGTTCATGTTGTTTCAACATGCTACCGCTTTCAGTCGTTCTTCAGGCTTGCAAAGTTTCATTCAAATGGGGGCTGAATCGTTCGTGGCTCTAACTTATCGGATCCATGTTCACTGGCTTTTTCCTGCTTGTTTTGTCGAGTCCTATATATTCCCGAAGTTTGATCGCAATCTTTCGAATATACTCTGATATATAATCTCTTAATAGGTAATTACTTATATTTAGTTTAGTGTAAGAGTTGCACAAAGAAACAGTACGCGTTATCTCGGATTATTAATCATTAATTCGTACACTCTGATCAAATTCAAATAATATCGTTACGAACGTATCAAAGTGGCTGCATTCTTACGAATGACAATGAACAACAGTTTCGTAGCGGAACGTCTGGAACGTGGACACGTGCGCCAGATTCTGTAGCCGCGTGGAAAAGTGGAGGAAGAGAAGGGAATAGGGGTAGTATGAAGGGTGGCACGGTTTAATCCGTGGTTCAACGTGCGCGGCTTGTCGAGTTCGAGCCCGCTAATGGAAGGTTAAGCCAGTTGATCCTCGACTAACTTTGTACACCTTATCGAGCAAGGAACCGATCGAACGGTCCTCTCCCGTTTACCTTGCGTTTCACCCCACATCGATCAAACAGGTGTTTGTCTAAGGAATTTACGACAGCGATCCCGATCAACTTGCCACGTCGTCCTTTAGAGTAATTGCATCTCTTCGATGTCCACTTTTCTCATTCGGTTAAAGTCTACGGATCGAACAATTTTGTTTGGCTGACTTTGCGACCAAGGGACATCGAAGGTTAGTCTTGGACGATCCGTCTGCTGGCTGGTGACAAAAGGAGGTTGAAAGATCTCGTCGGAAGAATCGCCGTTGCCAACTTCTATTGATTTTCCACGGAACCCTCGGGGGATGATGTAAGAGAGATTTAGTAGCGGAGATTTTCATCGAATTTCTGTCTTCGTCTATGTGGCATAACGCGTTACCATTGGGTATAAAACTTTGAAGGCTTCCGCGATCGGGTTTCCGACCTAATTTTCAGTTTTGAAGGGATATTTTAGGGAACGGGATTGCTGGTATTATTTATATCGAAGATAAGAAGGAGATTGTTTTACTTACTAATGATTTTTGTAAAGCTTTCGCATCTATTCGTTCGATTTAGTTCCAACGTAGTTATCTATGGGCATGTTATCTTTGACTCGGCAAAAGGAAAGATTGTTCATCTAACATGTAGTAGTTGCTTTATTCCTGAAACTTATCCTGTTGGTTATTTCATTAGTTTTTATAAAGGCGATACTTCCTCGCTAAATCCAATAGCCTAATCATATGATTGTTCTAACTATTCCTCTTTTTTCTTTTTTTGCTAAAGTAAATAAATTATATTTTTTCATTTTTTCGTTATTATATTAAAGACTAATCGTGCCTCGTAATATGGACGTTTAACAGCAAGTTTAATTATTCCGTACAAAATTCAAGATTGAATTTCAAGATGTTGAAGCTTGCGTGACTCAAATAACCCTACTTTGTCATGTTATACATTCGCAATTTGTATCGTGATTACAGGGGCACCCCATAGGACGTATGTGATATGAGATATTCGATTAGAGTGATTCCCGCGATTCGATAACATCTCGCGAAGATCACGGCTGGCCTCTTTTTGCTTTTCGAATCCTATTTTTAGGGTGAAGACGAAGGGATCCCGGCATTGCACGCGGTAACGATGATTCGATATCAAAGCGAGAAGCGGTTAAGCTCTCCGCGCGATTAGACCCACGAAGTTACGCGGTTCGTTGAACTCGAATAGCGAGTTCACCACTACTCGACAATTCTCGGTTTCCATAAAGACTTAGAATCGGTTCTACAAGTATCTTTTTGGCTGTCTTTTTTTTTTACTTTACACAATTCAATACTGACAATAGTTTCATATTGTACACTACTATACACCTAACGAAACATTTTAACAAAAGATCGTAGAATTGACGATTGACAAGTAGAGATTCTTCCGTGACACGTGGATTATTTATGGTAAAATATTCGATGGTGGAAAACTTCTCTTTCTTTGGTCTTGGTCCTCCTTGTTGCCTATTTTCCTTCCTTTCGTTTCAGCGTCACGAAGTCAACTCTGAATCGATACGGCTAGTGACAGTAGATTCAACGATTCAACTTTGTAATTAGCAAAGCTACAGAATGATCGACGAATCTTTAGCAAATGAGTTGCTCGAAGGAATTATTTCGTCGCTGTGTCATTTCGTATTTTTGTTATTTTTAGCGTAACATATACCCATATACGACGACAATTTAAAATAATTATTATATTCAATTAGCAAATGGAAAAGTTGAACAAGTCGTAAAAAGATACGACGTAAAATATTATTTAGTAATTATTTAGAAACCCGTCGCGTTTTCCATCTCCATGATTTTTAAATATGTTGTAAAAATAAAAAAACTGCTGATACCACTGCAGTGAATTCTGCCTAACCTAATTTCTTCCCTTGTTTGTAGTTTCGAACGAGGCGGCAAACGTGCCGGCTACGCTTGTGCCTGCGTCACAGATAGACACATACGAACAGAATTTATTGTAGTGGTACCGACCATTGTATACGAATATCTCGAAAACTAAAAGAGACCAGTGGTAACGTATGTAGAACGAAATTGTTCAAAATGTTGATTTCTACAATACTGTATATTTAAAAATCATTGAAATCAAATACTCGCCGACTTTCTAAATAATTATCGATTTTTTAGTGAGATTGTAGGTCCTCGTAGTATAATTCTTCGACTTTTAAGGATTAATAAAGCATCTAAAAAGATCGCTAGCGGTATATTTGTAACAATTACCAACAGGCATCGGAATGGCGTGTATTGTAGCTTCTAAATGAAGTTCTATCGCAATATACCAACGACTAATGTTAGTATAGCAAACGTACGAAAGACAAACACCGTAACAAATCGTCAAGGAGTTAATAACGTAGAAATACGGATTCTTCTGCGACATATGAATTATTCGAGGAAGTCGAGTACTAGAAAACATAAGGTAGGCTCGCGTCGACTGTGGAGAAACTTGGCCTCGTACGTTTCGTTCACAAATTGCCGCGACGTTCTGGCGGTCGTTCGACTACACCTGCAGCCTGGTGGAAATTTATTGGCCGGGTCAAACTCGTTTATCAGGCCGGGAAACGTTGTCGCGAGCCGTTTAAAATTCAATCGAACGAGAGCCATCGTCTATGCTTCTTGGGTCTACCTGGGTAATTCAATGACAGTTCTTTTCCTCGTTTTTCTTTAGGATGTTTGCGAATTCTCTGGATTGGATAAGAATACCTTACCCTAGTTGGATATTTCACAACGACAATACCGACCGACCGACCGAAAAGCAGTCGATCGTACAACGATAGTACACTGTCTATATATGTACGTACATACGTTAGCTGCACGTTGCATGTCAAAACTGCAACGTAGGAAAGAATCGGTGAAGGAGCACGTGTAAAAATGGATAGCATGTCGGGCGTACGACAATTCGACGTAAAAATGTCAAATGGTGTCAGAAGACAATGCTATTTCGTCATTTCGTTGCATTTGAAGTATTACCTACGAACACGTTACGATATGTCTCATAACGAAAATAGTAGGACGAAGAAAGTCAAATATCTCAGAAACGGCAAGTTTCAGGATAAATGTACCTTAGTATATATTTTATATTCAAAATTTACGGTTCTATAGAAACGAGGCATAACAGGTTGGACATTTCGTTAAAAAAAGAATCTCTCTCCTCTACGCAGTTACCTGTCAATGATATACTTCTACGGCCTATCCTACCTATTTGCGAATTCTCGTTACGCCTTAAAGAGACTCGATTGTATTAAATTGCGGTGCGAAGCAGTCGAGCAAAAGTTGGCGTGACCGTACTGCAACAACGTTCCATTCGGAAACTCTAAGTTAACTCGCCTATTGATGCCGTGTTGCGTTAGTGATATACATAGTTTGATACAAATATAATAAAACTGAAAATATGTTATTGCTATTATCGTTGCTTTGTATTTCTTCTTATTCCCCTTGTCTCGTAAATCTGTTCTTAAATGTATCTCTTAAATCTGTTACTCCTTGTACAGTCTATATCCTTAACTACTATATTTATACTCGTAACACACGTTTTCCACTTATAACTTCGACACGATGTGAAGTCGATACGATTTCCAATTAAAAGCCAATACCTCCGGTGGATATCGTAACGTGAACCAGCACCAGTTTTTACTCACCTCTCTCCTGGTATTGGCCGTTTAAAGCACGTTGCGCTGGCCGTAGTCGTCCCATTAAATTCGAAACTGCAACCACCCCCTATATTCGGGCGAGTTTAAAACTTCCAGCTTTCTGTACACGCGAATCGTGCAGCGAGCCGAAGAAACTGCGACAGAAAAGTGGCATTAAACTACTTTCACACGAAGATATAATGTTTGCAAGAATTAGATCACACTCTGGATGTGCAGTGGCTACAAAAAGTATTTTCGCACGATTCTAATTCATTCTGACATTCACGTACTGATTCGTTAAATCCAAGTAGACACAATAAATTTGATTGATATAGAAATAGAAAAGCTCGATACTATGAAAATGATGTGTATTATAAAACCTGATTGCAAAATAACCTCCATTGGGAAATAAGAGTGTGTGCAAATATTTTTTCTAGCCATAGTACGTACCGTCGTCGTACAATACTTATATAAGGGAATGTATTTCTACGAGGAGGCGCTCTTCGTCGTTCTACAACCAGTCATGGCTCGTTTCCTTACCGAAGACCCGGATGCGTCATAGGGTGATGAATAAGAAGAATCGTCGTGAACGTAAGCGACGAAAGAAAGAGTAGGGTGCGTGAATAGGGGTATACGCGAAGCGCTATTTAATTTGTTTCCTAGGGTGTCGTGCGTCCAACCACCCCATTAGACCAGAATAGTCCTCGCGATTTATGCGTCGACGAGATTATCTCGAAGATAAGGGCGGACAGTCAGATAACCGCCGGAATTTCGGGGGTTGTTTTCGTATGGAGGACAGATCGAATTTATCACCCATCGACCTACTTAACTGCTGTAGCCGAGGGTGGATCTTGGCTCCGCTGTTACTTTCAGAAACTGGGACTCTTGTGATTGTTCCGGTATAACATCGATGAAAACTACAATGGCTAGTGCGTTTTAGAAAGTTGATGCTACTTTGGAGTTTATGGAAACAGGTTTAATCGGTTCATTTTATTGAAATTTTTATTTATTATCGAATAGCGTATCATTTTCTCGGAATACTTTGTACAATTCTTTATGGATGTTTACTGAATTAGTTTTCTTCTACTTTTTTTTTCAGAATAGATGACGAATGTCTAGCTTTTTACGTGTTCCTTATAAACTATACTTTTCAAAATTGCCCATTCTACGTTAAAAAAGGGCGAATGATTTCTTTATGGTAATTTTGTATCCAGAAACGAGAATACGTAAGTTATTTGACATTTTTCAACGATATTGCGTTTACGCAATTTATGCGTGTTATTTCACTGCCCTGTCCCTAATGGATCGAAACGTTTTCCTCGTTTCACATATCTAATTATTTTTACGTAGAATACTTACCTTAAGAAAAGAGATTGGGTAATAAACTTTGATTATGGACATAACTCTTCATTTCTTCGGGTAATTAATTATTCAGAGTGAAAGTCGCATTAACCTACTTACCACACCAAATATTCAGTCTTTCCACTTCCTTCGTTTACCTCTAACAATTCTCTTCCATTTTCCATCTTGCCCCTTGGCGAATACCTTCGATTAAAATTAACCCCTCTCGATTTCTCGCAATTAAAGGAGGAAGATATGGTAGGAAATAAAAAAATGACATTCTTCTTACTTTACATTTTATCAAAACTACACGTTTCAACGATGCTTTCTATAAATTGAGATATTTCGCTGAAGATGTTTTTAGAGATGGAAGAGATAATAAACAGCAGCGGTATCAGCATACGCTATTATTTTCAATATAGTCGAAGACATTGGCTATTTTGTAACCCCTAAAATATCTCTAAACGTTGCGAACACACAATCGTGTAATAAAATAAATGATTAATTCATTAAACGTGTTTATTCCCAGTAAAAAAAAAAAAGAAACTGGTCAAAGGTAAAATTTAAACGCACTGTGTTTTCTTCGTAAAATAATCCGAAAAACTGTTTCTATTGTTAAATTAACAATTTAACAATTATTAAATTAATCTATTTAATTGAATTATCAAAAAAATAATTTCCCTCGTTGAATTTCTATTCTCAAATTAACAAAAGATAATTGTTGTCACAGGCTAAAAAGATTCCCGTTTGGAAGACTTTGAAAAGCCTAAACGCTTCAATTATACGGAAATTCAAGCTAAAGATATCGTTGTACCTTCGTGATCTTCAAGAACTTTCATAAGTCATGGTGACGTGGATCTCACAAACGTTTTAGAACTACGTATTAATATTAACGAAGCACTGTATATTAGTATTGCGCCAAAGAATATCAATCTACACGCTCAAACCTCGGGTTCTCAAGTTCTTACCGTCTTCAGCCAAAGACAGCGTAGCAATTATCAATCACAACGAATCGGAAAGTACACGACCAACACGCTCCAATTGGAAAGTCATCTCGGAAACAGTTTGGAAGCACTTGACGCGATTATTGAGCGAGGGATTGAAAGGTTGGCAAGTGCGGCTGAAAGTTCGAGTTCCGGATTACGCAGCTCGTCGAAGGATACGAAACTTTTGTAATTGTTCTATCGATTTCCTCTCCCCTACCTAGCCTCGGAAATAAATGTTCTCTACGCCAGGAAGACGATGGAGCGCACGCAGCTTCCCGAAATTAAACGGTTAGGCGTGTCCTAACCTCTCTTTTCCCGTTGTTCCCATTTAAGAGAACAACAATAGGCAACCCAACGAATGGAGAAGTGTTTTTTGAAAATAATTGCGCAGCTCTCCGAGCGCGCAGAATTAGATGGGGAAGGTATGGATTGTTATCCTTGCTGTGTAATTTCCACCGAGCCACTGGCAAATGGCGGCGTTTCGGTGGGGATTTTAAGACACAACAAGGGGTCAAAATTGTGCCGGTGTTGTTAGGTAAATTCGGCGAGGGCTGGCGTGAAGTAAGAGAATATGGTTATAGAGGGTGCTAAAGATTGTTCTTACGCGGTTTTTGACGAGCACTGCGAAGAAAGAGGAATCAACGTGAATTGAGGTATTGGGTCTGTTTTGTTTGATTATTTTAGAGGAATTTTCAGAAGAACGATCGCGGGATAATTTTCATAGTAATTTTAAGATCGTCAGCGTTTCTCACGTTCTAATTTTATTCTTCTGTTTGTATAATTGGACTGACGAACGACTGGAATGATATACGACTTTCAAATTAATACACTCAATATAAATCTTAAATAAGGAGTAACGTGATATTGAAAATCATATAGTCGTATTTCCTTGAACATAAAATATAAGATTACAAGTCGAAATAAATGGTTTCCTTTTTATTCTTAGAAGATAATTAGTTCAATAAATCGAGATAACACACGCGATTCCATTCAACTGGTCGCAAATAATGCCGCTGGATATCTGCTAAGCTAATGCAATTGAATCCATTTAACTGTTTATGAATAACGCTCGATATCTCGTGTGCAATCTTGCTGACTGCGTTTCGTAAACACCATTTCGCGAATGAGTCATTTCAATTCGTCGATATAGTGGCCGATATCGCGTATCAATATTTGGTATTACAGTTTTATAATACTTTCTATCGGACGTGGTTTTACAGAAATGGCATAAAAATTAAGAAATATTGTATCCACCCGAGTTTTGACTTTTAAGTGTGAAACTCGAAAAATTGCAGGGGTGGTATCTCGTTCTAATTATCTAAATTGCTTAGGCCTGAATTAGAAAATGTTATTCTTTTCATAAATTTCAATAAAAATCCACAATTATATTTCATATTTTCTATCGATTTTACATTGAGTTTTATCTGTTTCGAGATCAAGGAACAGATTACCAAACCAAATTCATTCGAATCAATTGAAATTAATAATTGATACAAAAATTTTCAAACAAGATTTTATTATGGATGTGCGGTAGAGTTTATCGGGGATTTGATATTATTCGAGAAGAAGAAGAGGACTATTAGTCTTTGCTATAAGTATCGATTAGTTAATTGAAAGTCTTCTACGAAGTTTCCACGTAAATGAATCTACTATTAATCAAAATTGGATTAGCAGAAAAAATATCTTGGAGCAAGAACGACGATCGCAACAATAGCAAATGATCCTCGCACAAAAAACAGAGAATTAACGACGATGACTGGGGCGTTTTTTATATCTTTATATTACGCTTTTTCGATTATGTTCACGTCGTTACTTCGTTGGATTATTATATGTACAAGTACTATTTCATTTTTGTAAATAATTTCGCTATATACACTTCGCTATTTACAAACGTCGTTAAAATGATCGCCATTCTGTATTTGTCGCAGGTTATGAAAATTACGTAATTGTCAAAAATTTATAAATGCTGAAAAACAAAACCAGCATCGATTCGTTTCTATCATCGTTGGACAAAATTCTTCTTTTATCGATCATTGCTAGTAAAGACACCTATTTTCTGATTTTTTGTATTTTTATGATTAAGACTAGTTTTATCGGAAACTAAATAAACCCGCTTATAATTTAATTACTCATTTAATAACTCGCTGTTCTTAACACTGTGATACTCCACTAGCGAAATGCTAAACATCCCCTTCGTTAAAAGATTCAATTTTTTTCCATTCTTCGAACTTTACTCTATTTTGGAAACAGAGAAGGCTGAAAATAATGAAAGAATTTGATGTTCGTTTAAAACCGAAATTACCTAAAAATAAATGACCCAATGATGGGCAGACGATAGTTAAAACTTGGAGAATCGATCCTAGGCCATTGGATACCACCAGATCCTCTAACGATCACCTTACGAATCAAGTGGCGGGTTACATCTTTTTTTTACTACCCTTTTAATTACCCGCAGCGGGTCTCATAAAAAGGAAACCGAGCCTCTATACAGCTCCTCATTTGCCTTCACCACGACCGCTATTGCTCAATAAAAAATAAGCGGATCGATACGCGTTGAAATTCGCAGTGATCTCGATATCTCGAACATTCACACGGGTCTCGTCTCGATATCGAGGAGTCGTATCGTGCTGCAGCGGCCGGTTACGAGCTTCGTGCGGTCCAGCCGCCACGCCGCTCCCATCAACCCCCTTCATCCCTGTGTTCTCATTTTACGCACCGGTCCCGTAACGCACGCTATCGCCTGCTCCTAAAGCCAACTACCTCTCTCTCTCCCTTCTCCTCTCCCTCTCCTTCTCCTCTCCCTCTCCTCTCCCTCTCCTCTCCCTCTCCTCTCCCTCTCCTCTCCCTCTCCTCTCCTCTCCTCCTCCAATCGAGCATCAGTATACGCGTACAGTGTCTGATGAAAGTATTTCAACACTTATCTAACAAGAAAATGCAGAAACATTGTACGTCATATAAAATATTTTCAGATCTCATTCGTATTTTCACACAACAATATCACTTTTATATTCAAATTTGATTAACGCGTAGGAAATTTGTATCTTGTGGATATGGAATAGTGTCTAGTAGGAATAGTTATCTTACGGATATAGAAAGTAGATTGCTTTTCATTTTATGCGTTTATAGAAGTTTAAAAGGTGCAAAAGTGCGCAGAATGCGATCTATTGTAATAATAGGGATTAGAAATGGGTCATCGAATAGCGATACCTGTTAATATAACAAATAATCGAACGTACATATTCTGTACGATTCAAGCGAGATTCACTTACCTTCCTAATGCTTCATCGGGTTTTACTGTGTTTCTTCTAACTGTTCTAATACTTGTGAACGGGGATGTACACGCGCGAACGAAAAGCTGGTGGTTGTGCGCGTATCACCTTTACGCTCGCAGGACCGCGAGTTATTTATTTTTATGGGGTTTCTCTCTTTGCGGGGCGCGAGCGCGCACGCGGCAGCCTTCTTCCCCGAAAAGTCCTCGAGGATTCGGAGGAGCAAGCACCCCAGGGGTGAACCATAGAAAGAGAAAGAGACAGAAGAAAGAGGGAGTCACCGTTTCCACGCGCCAGGAGACCCTCGCCAGGAGAGAAACCCTGTGCCCGGTTAATGGCGTTACGGGGTTGCCATGGCGACGAAACCCCATAGAAGCTGTACCAACGACAGTACCGCGCCCGCTGGAAAGCCCATTTATTCTGGAAAAACATTATAAGAAGCGGAGAGGCACGAGCCATCGCTGCGTAGCTACGCGCTGCCACTTGCATCCCCCGATGCGATGTCTGTGCGCAGTCGGTCCTCTTCTGAGAGTCAGGGTCAGTTCTTTCGTCCCCCTTCTACAAACGTAAGGGGATGATGCCACGACGTATACCTTCTGCCCCGTTTTTCCGCTTACGATGACGAAGAACACCCCTCCGTGGAAGGTTACAGATTGTCGGGTGAGAAAAGTGGCACGTGAAGTTGGAAATCACGCGAGATTCGACGGTTGCAAAGGGAGAAAAGCTGGTCACCTAGCTAGAGGATGTTGATTGGGGATCGACGATTTGAAGCGTCAGCGTGAATCGGTTGGAGAAGCTCTGTTGCTGTATTTGTATCGCGTTGTCTTTTTAAGTTGGCGATAGAAGGGTGGCTTTTGATTAGTGTCGCGTCGGTGCACGCGTTTTAGGCAACTCGGGGGTGAAACACGGTGGAAGAGTCGCGGTAAATGTTCGTCACGAGGTTAATATGGCGAGGATAATTTTGTGATGCGTTCTTTCGGACGGTTTGAGGTGTTCGAAGGTGTGTGACGAGATTCGATGATTTCGATATGGTACTACGCGTGTGTTGAATTAATGATATTTAGCTTCTTAAACAATAAACGTTGCGTTTCGAATGGCCGATTAAAACGTGCGATTGGCATATCAAAATCACAGCATTTCACACCGAGTACATTCTGAAACACTTCCATATATCGAACTTTACAGTCTGTCCCAAGTAGACGTCCCATGAATTGCGTAAGATCTTAACAGACCCGATCCAACAGATAACTAAATGTTCTAAAAATGTAACGATTAAACGGTCTAACGATAAGAGCAGTTTCCCATGGCATATTTTTTTTATTTAAAGAGCGCGAGTTATTTAAAGAACGACAAAGAAGGGGTGGCTTTTGAAGCAACATAAAATTATTGAAGAGCATTTAGCTGTTGGAATGGGGATGAAATGCGTCACACGGGGAACACTGTAAATAGAATAAATGGTCGTCACATGCGTGTTCGTCGTGACGTCGTAATAATAATTCCACCGTGGTGGAAGGGAGTGAGCGTGGAATCGATACGTGTGACGCGCGTATGTAATCGAGGAAGCCGCTTACGCGGCCTGTTGCGAAACAATAATCCGGCGAATAATTGGTCGATAGGTGTTACGGTTGTCCGGTCAATCTCGTCGAGACTGGCCTATAATACGACCATCGCATCGCGCTACAATCTCGATTGCTCGTCTATTAACGCTACTCGGCACGGCTGTCGACAGTTTGCCTGTCCGGTGACACAATAGATTAAACTAGATTTCGACAATAGTGTCGGATGAAAGAATGGAAAGCAGCTTTTGCGATGGGAACCAGCATCTGACGGATGAACACGTGTGCGCTACTAGATGGCCCGCTTTGTCGCTTCCGAATCGATTCTTGGTATATCTTTTGTTCCTGTTTTTTGGTTCGAATTGCGTTCTAGTGACAGGATCAAGTACAACTTTATTCATAAGTACTAGGATTAAGCAGCTCGTTATCAAACTGCCGATATCTATATTCCGTCTATCTTGCGAGAAATGTTCCTATCCGATTAACCTATATTGCCCTCCAATTACTATCTGCTAAAACGAATCTCATTAAACATCTCCAAGTTTTACTTCGATTATCTCTGAAAATGAGAAGAACGACAATATTAAAAATATTGAAAGTAACCAAGCGTCAGTAACCAAGTAAAGAAGATATTAAAGAGCGTTTATTAGCAAATGCGAAATTCTTACAAAACCGCTCTAATGTCCAACCTAACTATATATACTCTAAAAATGTATGATTAGCATAGAACAATCGTAAAGGTGCAGATCTGTAAAATTATCCATTTTTACTAACGTCACTCGTACATATAGGACAATCGAAAACGTTCGTAATTAAGCGACAAGTTGGTGCAAAATTACTGCGCTGCTTATACCAAGCATAAATCTAGAATCTTCTAACTACGATATTATCTCTCAAAGTGAATCTCGCTAAATAATTGTGCGAAAACGCAGTTGCCTGCTAAAAAACGAAACGTATTTACACGCATATGCAGACGCTCCGTCAGGATGTCCATATTATGCACCATGAACCTTGCCACGTTTCTGGACGCGCGTGCACCAACGGTGGGTGACCGTAACGTTGGCGTGTGGCGCGTTGCAAAACAACGCGGCGCAAAATTGTTCAGACCAGACCGGGAACCGCGGCTGGCCGCAAAAACCCTTTGCGGATAACTCGCGCGTCAAAACATCGAGCAATTAACCCTCCAGGGGATTTAAAGGCGACTAGAGAGGGGGTGAAACGGAGCATCGGCCCGGGTTCGCTTATGTGTCCCGGGGGTTTTTGCCGAGGGTCCCCCGGTCCGTGGGTTCCTGTGCGACCGCAAGGGAATTACTAAGGATTACATGAAAATTCTATTATCGTCTTAACGTCGCGCTTCATATCCCGCGTCGACGAAATCGGGCTAATGTCGCGAATCAATCCTAGTTTACTGGCTTTTTAAGGAGAATTTTCTTAATACCGTCGAGACGTGGTTATGGAGTGACGAGTTTAAGGATAGTGGATGAATTTTTGGCAGTAGATGATGAATTGAAAGTGAAAGTCCGTGTGCTGTAAATTTAGGACGTTCGAGGGAAAACTAGTCCATAGGTTATTACGTATTTACCATTTTCTTTTCTTTTTTTTCTTTTTTTTTTTTTTTTGGAAGATCGGAAATTATTGGGGACGGATCGTTTAAGGGTGTAATAGGAAGATAAGAAGATACGGGGTTTCTCTTTAAAATCAGAGAAAGTTTAGATAAAAAGTAGTACAGTTTATTAGGTCCTCGCAATTTTCCTAAAGACGTAAGCAGAATATTGAGAACATCGAACAGTCTTTGGATAGTCGACTTTTTGATAATTGGAAGGATCAACAGGGGACATTATGTTAGTTGAAATTCAGAAAATTTTAGGTAAAATCCATCTTGGTTTACTAGATCTTTTTACAATATTCTAAAGATAGAACACGTAGAGTAACGTAGCATTTTCGGATGATGAGTGTAGATTGGTCTTTTTTGATGATTGGAAGATCGTAAGTAAAGTGAAAAGGTTATCCATTTTGTATTTTATATCAGAAACATTTTTTGTGGAATCAATCTCAGTTTGCTAGGTTTTTAAAATATCCTTGAAAGAATGGAGACGCGGTCGTGGAGTGGTTCGTTTGAGGATGATGGATGAAGATTGGATTTGTGGATACTATCATGACAGGGCTGCGTAGTTTATGTTTAAAATCGTCAAATTTTTTAGTAAAAGTAAAATGTCTAGTTAATGTTATATTATGAAAATTACGAGTGTTTAATTCGTCTAGTCGATTCATCATCCAAAAGTTATCTTCTAGAAGGTTTATAAATATTTAAATTGAATTCTAGAATGATTAGTTCGGTATTTGAATACAGAATTATCGAATTTGAATTTGGTACATTGTGAGATCTCCTTCTTTATGAATTAGATATTAAAATTTTTTAATTTATACACATATTTTTCTATATCGAGTCGTCCAAAACCTTAATCGCGTGATTGTTAGAGATATCAATAATAATTTACCTCGTTGAATATTTAATTTTTCAATTACTGAATATAATACAACTTAATTATCCAGTACTACGATACATATGAATAATTATTCACTTTTGGGCACTTTCAAATTGAGCTGCTTCATAATGTGTTTGTAATTTTCTAGCTATTGTTGCGCAGGGATTATTATGTGCGTTGTTGCTATTGCAATATCTATTTTCGAGAGCTTAAACGTATCATTTATCAATAGCTATTATAATAAAACCTGCATGACGTAACTGTTCACTGTTTCGTACTCGGCTGTGTTTTTAATTAAAAGCAACTAGAAATTACACGTGTACACGAGTAAGTTAATTGATAAAACTGGAATTTCTGCTCGTAAACTAATTAAACTGAAAGAAGTACGAAACAATGTATTCTATTTGTTAGTGGAAATATAAGAACCCCTGATAAAATTATTTCAGTAATCAACGTCTCTTAATAACGAAAAGCGGCCGTATCTTTTAATTAAAAGTTTCAGCAGAATGTTGGATCATACTAAACAACGTAACCACATTTCTCTTAATTGAAAGTTTCGGAAGTGTCCAGATAATTTATTAAATTGTTAATCTAAAGTGAGAAAATAATCCCAAGAATCGAAAGCAGGTCGTTTCCACTAAATATTCTACATTCAAAACCTGTTAATCTTCCAATAATCTACAATAATAAAACGCGTATATTAAAACACGGTATTGGAGAAAAAGAGCTTAGCCCACTTAACTCCATTCATTTTACTCGCGTCCATACATATCATCAAAAAAAAAAAAAAACACATTTGCACACCACTTTCGAATTCCAAAATTAACTCCATTCGTCTTACATGATATCTTATATCTATTCGACACGATATTTCCGAATATATACTTTTCTGTCATCAAACACCATCTTAAAATATCGGAAATTACTATAATCAACTCTATACTCGATCCATTTTCATCCATTGCACGCGATATTGCACAAGTTTCTTAAGCAAGAACCACCTAATATCAAATTGCATAGCTCTAATAAAAGTCTCAATTAGCGAAAATCAGATTTCACTTCTCACTGACATAGCATAATGTTAACGAAAGGTGCGGTGAGTGGAATTGGCAAGTGGCGTAAGTCGCGTAATTGGCGATAATAAATTAATAGTGGCGGCGTCGTTCGTCATGCAGACGGGACGTGTGCGTATTCGGCTTTTGTAAGGGTGCGGTCCAGGTCCGAAGAGCGTAGCGAGTGGCTGGCGCGCTGGCTCTCGCCACAGCCAATTACCGTTCCCTCATTAATCCGGTTAATTGAGGATCACACGAAAAGTCTGTTATAACCTTGCGACACGCGTCAGAGATTTTAATTTCGTCGCGTACAGTCAGGGACCCGACCGAACAGTTTAATGCAATCAGTCGGTGTGATACGCGAGCTGTTCGCTCGTCGTTGACGATCATATTCCGTTCTAAATATCGCCTGCTCCACGGCCAAAGAAAAATGATACGAGATTAAAATTAAGCAAACGATATAAAAGTTGAGAATTAAGTAAATAGTAGAAAAATAACATAAGTCTTGCATGGACCGATTAATAGAATTAATTCTAAGGGTCAATAGAATCGTTGATACGTGAATCAATTCAGTTTGTTATTCCCTTTAAAAAGCGTATAAGTACTGGAAAAGCTATCAAAATCCTATTGTTTTATCTCTTGAGAATCATCTCGCGTCTTTGGTACAATAAACGCGTAAATCAGAGTCGCTTTACTTGTCTGTAAACTATTACAATTTTTAGATTTTTCCACCACTTTTAGAACGAGATCTTCATCTTCGATAGTCCTGTCTTAATAAATTTGTGACTTTAGCATACAAATAAAGCTACAGATTTTTAGATGGCAAAGCGTGACTCTGACTCAGGATGAACTTGCACATCTATCGATGAAGCGTGAAGTTCGAGGGGTGAATTATGAATAGGAACCGACGTTCACAATTTCCTTATCATCCGTTTCATCGTTATCCCTAAATTCTTCTGTTCTTCGGATTCTTCTCGCATGACCAAACCCCATATCCCCATAGCTATTCCCTGTATACCCCCTGTGCGTCGTTCCTTGCATGAAAGATATACACAAAGCAATTTATTCCCATTCATAGCCATCTGACAATCGAATGAAGGTAATATACAGTAATAGAATTAATACCAGAAAGGAATTATATACACAAAAAGAGATTCTATGAAAAAAGATGATATCGTCGGTTTTCTAAAAGAATAGCCGATTTAAAAAATCGTCAATTTTGAGATATCTGCAAATACTTGCTTTAAATGTCAATTATTTACTAGAATAAAATTACGCCACTTAGTGAGAAGAATATCACAATTCGCAAAAGATCCTCAGAACACAAGGAATATCAAATCAATTGTAAAAAAAAAGAATGCCTCCATTGCTGCATAATTAATAAATACTCATTTATTCCAAACTAATTTCTTGAAAATTTACTTTTCCCGATCGACTCTCTCGATTTAATGTCGCGAAATGAAATCACAAATTTCTGGAAATAAATCGCCGAAAATAAGATTCTTTTATTTCGGTTCGCCGGACGACGCTGTAACATTTCACGACAAATCTGTCAGGCGAGTCTCAAAATTTCCAGAAAGAGAAAAGCGGAGACAGTTAAATTTCCCAAAATTATCAACATTTCCCTTGTCTTGCGTCAGTCGACGTTACCCTTCTAACGAATCGAAGATAGAAACAAAAGCAATCTGATCGATACCTTTCACGACCCAAAAGACACGATCGATCGACAGGTCCGTGTTCCATTAAGCAAGCCGGTAGCAATCGGGAATCCGGTTGCGTTAATAAATGCCGGCTGACACGCGTCCCTGACCTGCCCGAGGTGTCGCTAAACTAGCGTATTTTCCGACAATTACCCCATGATACATGGACGGTACGGATACGCGTGTACACGCGCTCTCGCGTAGATACACACACGCACCCATGGCTGTTCTGTAATATTCAACGTGACGATCAGTGGCCAGGGTTGAACCGGTGAACGTGTGGCGAACGATCGGTGGCTGGTCAGCCGCGTGGCCGGCTTGCCACAACCAATTACTGCTCTCTCATTAACTCTGTAATAATCATCATCGTCTCTGTCGTGCTTACCTACTCTGTCGTTGCTTTCTCGCTTTCATCCTTCTCCGTCTTGTTGCATCCATCTCATTTCGTCTTGTTTCGCCCTTCTCTAACGAACCATTTGCTCTCTATGCTTCCGTGTCTCTCGTTGAACGCATAATTGCTTGTGAAAAAGGGTGCTTGAAGTGTACGACGAATTGGCTATGGTGGTGGCGTCGGTGGGTGAGAGCGTACTTCCGAAAGCTGCCGGGCTTTTCGTACGCGATAATAATCATAGTCAGTGATGCGTTCCGAGAGACTTTCGATAATTTTCGAAGATATTGGAGGTCTGAGCGGAAAGTTTTGCAGATCTTTTACATCGATTGTTAATATTAGGTTGTCCCGAAAGTTTCTTTCCATTTGTAAGGAAATAATAGATGCACCACCTCCTTTGGTTTTATATTATTTTACCGAATCATCTACGATTCATTTTCTTCTGTTTCTATTATTACGATCGTACACGATTGATCTATGAATTATAGCCGAGGCGAGATGAGAAACGATAGATGATTCTTTCGTTCTGCATTCTTTCAAACTGCAGGGCTATCTCCTCGGTAAATATGACAACGTAGGAAGAACAAAGTTTTTTCAAGACGAAACTTTGAAACAAGCTAACGTTGCAAAACACGAACTACAATTTCCAACGCAATTTACTCGATTCGCCATTTCGTTTTACCATACCTTTCTCCACGAATATCCTAAACTATTCGATCATATTGCAAATAACTTCAATTTCTGCACTATCGAAAACCCTGGGAACGTTTCGAAATGCCGATTGGCGACCGTCCATCTCCAATTACAGACGGCAAAACACAGATAGGTTGTGTTGTTTCGATCGCAGGAAAGCCATTGTTCGAGCATTGTGTCGACCAGGAACGGGACAGGAAACACAAGCCTGCAGAGGCTTGAATAATTCCGGGTGGCGCGCGATCGAACGGACTCCAGACCCTGAGCGGAGGGATTTTAATTAAGGAAATTAAGCTATTTATTGCGAGTACCCTTCTGTGCCGCGTTACTTCTCTGTGTTGGCACCAGCCGTCTTGTCGCTGGCACCTTTTTCTCGTCCTATCCACCGCAATTCGAGAACAAAGCCAGGTTCCCATCGTCACTCCCTCGGATTCCTCGCATCTTCATCGCCCTTTCCGACTCTTTAACGAGGCTAATTGCTCGAACAGAAGTTCGCGAAAGCGAATCGACCGCCGCGATGCGGAAAGTTCCGCGACCAGGGGTAAAAACAACGATGTAATTCGGCGGGATTGACGATCTTTCGAGCGTTCGTTAAACACCATCCACTGAAAAACATAAAACGATAGAAGTCCAGCTTTTCGTCGTTGAAGTTTCGCCGGTTTGTTTGCTGCACGGTTAATGGTACGGATAGACTTTTCGATCGGGAATTAAAACGGTTGGGAGTTTTCCGAGCAGACTCGAATGTTTTAGACGTTGGATGGAATTTGCCGAAGAAGACAGAGTTTAAGGTTCTTGTATCGATGTACCCGGTCTTCTCGATATCGAGGAAGAAACTGTTGCAATATAGAGTTTTCGAGATAGAACGGAGGAATTGTTCGTTTTTGGATGTTCGGTGCGGTGACTATCGAAAGTGGGTCAAAATGATTCCTCATATACAGGGTTATCTACTTAACTTGGAACCCGTGTTCACGGGAATATATGAGAATAGCAATATTGTAACGTGTACGCGTACCACTACGGTTAAACGTCGCTCGCCATCTACGGGATTCTTTTACTTTGGGATACTTTTTAGTTAAGAGTATATCGACGTAAAGAAAATTTGTATGGCAACTTTTAATATAGCAAATTATATAATAGACGACGCGAGATTAAATTGGTACGCACAATCCAGCTAAGTGTATGTAGCGTTCGCTATGTATCCGTTCCCCCTCGTCTTGTCACATGGAACGAAAAGTAACGCGCATAGAAAATTAAAGCTCTGCGCCCGCGATACGATTCTAAATGAATCAGTTAGGCGTCCGGAAGCTTTCGTGGGGTATGCCAAACGCGCGCATTAAATATTCATGAAGCCGTCTTTGTGCACGCTTTTGTGAAACGGTGACAAAACATTTTCTTTTCTTTTTTACCAAACGCAAACTGAAATGGAACGCGTGTATCGAAAGTATGTCACATCGCTCGAGATTCAGAGAAGTGCGTGATGAATGCGCGTTTAGAAGCCTTGCAGAGCGATAAGTGGTGTCGTTTATACGGACACGCACTGGATGCCTGAGTTCCTTGAACTCGCGTTGCGTCAAGAGTTTCAAATAGCACGAGATTCTTAAGATTAAAAGAGTTTAAGTTGTAAATTTATGAATCAACATAAAATAGAATTCCTAACTTTGGCTTTCGCTTTAACATTAATTTTTTTAATTCGACAAAGATATCCGTTTGTAGAATTCTGTACTTTGTTAAACGTTAAAGTAGTTTGTAAAACGACGAGTTACAATAAATATAATCAAGCCTTCTGCACTCCAATACATATAGTGAGGGCCAAAAGAGAATATACGTATATACTTGGAAGAAACTTGAAATCCTTTCAAAAACTTCTACGCGTATACGCGTATGTAACACAGATTGAAAGTCGACTGAAAAGATAAAAGACACGTAGGGATGCGAATTAATAGCAAAAAACTTAGATATTTCGAGCGAATCTGTATTACCTACCGGGTTAGCCAATGTTATACGAACCTCGTTTCTGCAAAGGGTATACTCATTCCGATTCTCACTGTACGAAAAACCATCAAAAATTTAACGTCTTATTTTTCTATGAAGCGAACGAAGGAAACCAGCAAACTCTCGATCACGAAATAAACGAAAAGCATAATCTTCTACGGAGATCGCGTAACAGAGTAGGCAGACAGTAATGTTCGCAAAAGAAAAGGCTTATGACAAACGTACATCGTGAGTGACACAAGCGAATATCACGAGATAGAAGGTTAGAAAACAGACCCTGGCTGCACTCGAGCCACGTCGAAGAATTTCCTTTATCCGGGTATATTGAAATTTTTAAGCAACCAGAACACATATCGCAGGGCTATTCGTAGACGTGCGTATAACGAGCAGCGCGGTCTTTATTGCGGAACGAAAAAGTCGTATAATAGACGGGCGAAGCGTGTTTTCCTTTTATAGGGCGCGTGCAACTGCGTATGGAATATACATGAGAAATAGAAAAAGAGAGAATAAGAACGAGGAAGCATGCGAGGGTGCAGTCGACAAGATGTGCCTCGTGTCGATGAGACACGCTCGTATACTCTTATGCTATTCAAGGAGGATCTTCCCCGAGTATATGCGCCTCAGGAGACTGTAAGGTCTCCCCTTTATCGAACGGCCCTAGACGACCCTTAATTTCGTACTAACGCTTTTCCTACTTTGTTCGACCGACTTCTATCTGTCACGCGTGTCTCGCGGGAACTTTGAAGGGAAACGCGCAAGGAACAAATGCGTTTATCTCGTAAATGTCGCTGGTATCAATGGTATAAAATAGGCTTCGTTGATCGATATTAGGGTCGGTATTTTATTTGCGAGCAATTTTAGACGCAACACAAAATATTTAAGTTGATGATACGCAAACATACGTCTCAATACTAGAAAGAAGAACAACAAAATATTAAGTATTCTTTGCGCAAATCTTCATGTGTATTGTGCGTTCAATCGCATCCATAAAGATAGGACTTTACGTAAACATTGGCGTTCGTTCGTATGTATTAAAAACTCGTATAAAGAAAATTCGAGGGGAGAAGTATTCATCAGCGGTTCGTACTATTCGATCCATTAGTGGAGCCTTTTGGGAGATGCAAAGTTGCGAGTCCAATAATAATCGTATGGATTAACTTTATTTCTTCGTGATATATTATCCTCAAATGGGTAATTATCCCTTCGTTTAATTCTTGGGAAAGATTATCGGAGATCTAATTGAAAAGTTGGATCAGCTATGATTTATTTAAGCCTTTTTAAAGTACGATATTACCGTAATATACGATTTATTTCTTCTAAAAAAGAAAAAAAAAGGGGGGGAAAGACGAGGAAACATCCTCTGTTAATTAACTTTTGTATAGAAGACGTGATTGCCTCGCTGGAAAATAGATTAGTCGAGAGCAAAACTCATAGTCATCCTGCAAAATCAGGAAACACTCTTGTTGGTTTTGTTATTGGGTAACGTAGCAAATTTCTTTCCCTCCAATTACCGACCATTTATATCTTACATCTCACGAGCATTACCTGCATTTTTCATTGTATCATACAAATTTCTCGATCATTTTTCATCTTTCTCTAATTTTCATCATTTTCAATCTTCCACTCATTATACTCGTTAATTTTCTCTTCTCCTGCGCATAGTCAGTCACAGAATTTCGCAGGTTGCTGAATTTTATGCGTTTATCTTATTGAGAACAACTTGTGTACGCTTTAACGAATACTTTCTATATATCGTTGTACAATTTTGAACTTTAGTACCACTCCATCTTGCCTAAAGCCTTCTTGCGACATGTTCGTTAGAATTCTAGGATATCGAGAATTCGTCCGTCATATTTTCGTTTGTCGTATTTTTCTCGTGTCGTTGTTTTTTTATAGCGCTTTTTTATGGTGTCCCTTTTATGGTGCTTTCCATGCTGCCAGAATTTTTTTGCTGCCCTTAAAACTCGTTTCTCTGAAATCCTTTTTTTTTCGGTGTATCTGGTCTGTTTTTTCTATGGTTTCTGCTCCCCTTTTTTCGTTTTTCTTGTGTACTAGCTTTTTATTGTTGTGGAATTCTTCCTTTCCCTACTCCTCTTGTATTGTTCTTTCTAGTGCAAGATTTTTTATATTTGTTTGGTGCATTTACATTGCTCTTTTTATTTAGTACGAAATTCTTTTGTGTTTTTCATTACCTTCAATTTACTTTCTATTATATTCCTTTGCTTTGTTTTTTATTATTCGAATTTTTCATTCATCCGAAAGTTGCACGAAATCTCTTATGATTCTTTTACTTCCTCGAGTATCTCGTTTGATACATCCTCGCATTACGTCTTATTGCAAAAATAGCAATAGAAAAATTGTTCCCTCCAATACGGTGATTTGTATCGTATCCATTATTCCAAAATTTCTATTTCCGTTGAATATTAACACAACACGAAATAACACAAAACGAACGATCTTCCACCTGAAATCAAAACTTCTTAATCGTCCGAAAAATCCGATGGAAACAGTGTGCGTGTGTCATGGCCAGTTCCGATAACCAAGGTTTCACTCTGCTTCTAACGTTAAACAAAACTCCGTAATTTATTAGGTGACACAGGAGTACGTAACGAGTGGTTAGTTTTCACAACGTCGTTAATCCACTTCGTGTTCCACGAACAAACCATCATCGCACGCGTGCTTATTTCATACGGCGGACAAGGCCGATTTTTATTGGTTTAGCCGGGTTGAAACGGGAGAGGGGTCGAGAGGAGCTTCGTGCAATATTCGTCGTGGAAAGTTTATCGAAAGGACGATAAGCAGCGAGTCTGGACGCTCGGCGGATGGCGTCATCGGTTTTGTTACGGGGATCGATGCTGAAGTGCTGCGTGAGTGGTTCTTACCGGTTGTTTAGACTTCGAAAGACGAGGCTGGTCACGTTCTCGATATCAGACGCATAGCTGCGTTTTGTATACACTCACACTCTCCTTTCAACGCCAGAAAAATTATTGCCATAACTAACCAAACGATTCCACACGTCCGCTTTTCGTTTCTTTCTTTCTTTTTTTTTTTTAATTCTTTTTTCACAGCTCCCATTCTATACCATAACTTGTGTCCACCACTGTGCGCTTGTTTCGTTCCGATCGATCCGTTTCGATGGCCCTTTGCGCGTATTTACACCGACGTCGAGTACGAGATCATAAATCTCTGCTAGGGCTCTCGAATCTGATGAAAATTACGTCTTTATTCATGTGTGTGTTGTCGTTTCGTTCTTGCACGTAGTTGTCAACGATTGTTACGATATTTATTAATTTTGGAATAGGATACGAATCTATTTCTGGATTATCGAACAATTACATCTTTATTCGTATTGATATAGCAATATCTATAGTAAACTATAATATAGTAAATTTATCAGTTTATCAATTCAACAACTTGCTGGAATGTCCGCCAGAACAAATTGCGGCGAACCTATGGGATTATGTTTATATGGTAATTTGCTTTTCGCACGTAGTTCCCTGTCAAATTATTTATATGCTTTCCACGAATAATTGGTGTTAACCTGTACATTATTTTCCTCGGAAAAATACGGTATATAAATTATTTATCTCAAAAGAATAAAGAGCGATCGCCTCTTTATTCAATGCTCAAGAAACAAATTCGTCCCTAAAATGGTCATCTTATTTAATCGTTAATTCACCCAAAGATGAGAAACGATTGTACTCCAATGACTTAATATTTCGTTTGAAGGCTAAAGAAAAGAAAAGACGAAGAAGAGATGGAACCTAAAAATCTTTTGGGTGAAATAACTGCGTTCGCATTGTTCGAAAAGCTTGGCGAGAAGTTTCCAACAGAATCGCCCGAACCTTTTCTTACCACGATCCAAATGAACGCTTTAGCCACGTTGCATGGGCTGCCGCGAGGAGAATTTATTTCAAAAGTTCGATTTACTTTTTCTCACTGAGCCCCCGCCGGTTCTTTTTTTTTTTTTTTTCTTTTTTTAACTCGCGTTACGATTTTCGCCCGCGAGAGCGCCCAATCGCACTTTCTCTCGCACCAAAACTTTCCCTATAAATTACGGCCCTCTCGCAGGAGCTTCGGCTCGATATTTAATTTCTTATTTATCACCATGGATCGATCTCAAATACGTTTTCCAACCCTACGACGCGCTAATTCTCCTGAACGTTGAAACGTTTTCAATTCATTGTTGGGATCTGAATGAAAAACACGGACGATAAAGTGTACCGTATAAAACTAGGCGATATATTCTTGGAATTTTTGAAATGTACAACTTTCGAACGAAAAACGCGAGGTCGTAACGGATTGCGTGGAGTATTCAATTTTCTGTGATGGAAAATATGGTTTTTTGAAGATCAAAATATGAACAAGATGAAGTACATTCTTGATAAATGCTCTATGGAAGTATCAGATCTTTTCGTGTTGTTGGAAAATAATATTCTTCCTATTGACTATTTAACGATCAATTTTCCCCGTTGATTAATGCATTTGACGTTCGTCCGCAAGCATTATTATATCCGTCGAGTAATATCTCGCAAAAATACGTGCAATTCTCTTCGAATCTTATTAAATATATGCTACAGAGAATATAATAAAATCAATCGACCATTAACAACGCAAAGTATTTTTCGAAATGCATACCTAGTAGGTTCGTTGGGACGAAGGTTTCTCTTTTTTCTTTTCGTAAGCAAAAACATCGATCAAAATCTGATTATCTTCCGAGATTATTAATTTTTTTCTGTTTTATTTCTTTTTTAACCTTTTTTCTTAGCCTTCTTTCTATACGAATTTTACTCGTTTCAGCAGTCAGCTGGTTCGAACGCGTTGCCATTCTTCCCTTGTATTTTCTTGCGTATCTGCCGATTTTAGATTATTAACGCGTATGACTAACGCGAGTGGTGGTATCGAGTTCGAGAACTGCACCTCTTAAAATTAGTTACAGGACGACCGATCAGACTTTTTCCTCGGATCCCACAATCTGAAAGAAAAGAGCTTCGTTAATGTATTCGAACCCAACGACTCGCCATTTTACGTTTACTACCTCGCTTGACGCTATACAATCCTTCCGTGTTCTCTTTCACTTTGACTTTGCTTCGTCGTATGAATTTTCACCGGTGTGACACGGCATCTGACACTTGGTCCGCCGTTTTTCGAGGCAAAGTTCGACCCTAAAGCCGCAGATTGATGTGTCGAATTATATTTGTCGCGCGGCACAGCTGCTGTCTAAATTATACGCTACATTTAGTCGAGCCACCCCTGACCAGGCTTGCGTCCTCCGCGACTAGACTCCGCGCACCCTCTCATTGGCTTTGATGTAGTCCCGTGGCTCATGGGAGTCGATGAATTTTATTTCACCTTTGCGGTTGTCCGGCCGGCCGACACACGCTTCGTGATCGATCACTCGAGCCGAGAGTTGATTTTAATAACCGTTAGACGATCAGCGCCGCGGTGATTTTGCACGAATCTTCTGCAACGATTCGATGATTCGTGAGATGACTAGGTTATTGATCGCGGTAAACGATAAGTTGTTACGAGGCTGAATAATTATTGGAAGCCTCTGAGTCGTTAATAACTATGATCAGGATAACTTTTGAAAGATCTACCGCTTTGACGTGTGTAGAAAAATGTAAAGAAGTTAGAAGAATCTTGATGATATTGGTGATCACCCGGAGGGAATTAAAAATATTTGACAAACGGGCAACGTTAAAATGTTTCATCTTACGTTAGCGAAATCTCATCTCCCACGTAAAATAGCGTTCGAACTGTTTCGAAGGATTTATTATTTAAAATAATGTTTCCAATATTTTTTGTCTAAACTTTATCTAACTCTGACCTGAATCCCGCAAAGCTGGGTTAGCAGCGCGGCATAAAATGTGCTTCCGCTTGAGCCAAAGTTTTGTTATTCTTGTTACATCGTCTGCAAACAAAACTTTATCGAACGAAAGATAGAATTTAGTTTTCGGACTTTTATTATGTGAATTATCTGGCTACTGTATTCAAGCATATCTACTAGGTACACAACGTTTTACTAGAAATTATATTTATAGCGTTTACTTGGAACTTCGTCGTAAGACCACGTCTTAAGGTTTGGATTCAGTATATCTAAACTTTAGGACTCTGTGTAGTTTTGCAGAAACTTTGAGATTACCCAGCGTACTATTTTCGAAGATACATATGCGTATGTTAAAGTATTTAACAAAGAACAAAAGTGATCCTATCGCGTACTTATTACGTAACTTCTTATATTTACAGCGAAAAATAAACACACGGGCACACGGGCACACGGGCACACGGTTCTAGCGCATATAAAAATCGTACAGAAGGAGAACGTGACAAGCGAGATTCTTCGTTTTTTATAAGAGAGAAATTTTAAAGTTTTCTTGCAAGGTTTTTAAACAAAACTTGTAAAGAGTTCTCTTTCGTTAATTTTCGCGTTAAATATATATTTTTACTATCCTCTTAATCAAAGGGATAACCTAATTTAATCTGATCTGACCTGAAAAAAGAAACTCTTTAATTCGTGCATGCTACCAGCTGGCTGCTGAAACGAGCAAAACTCATATAGAAAGAAGACTAAGGAAAAAGCATCTCACTGACCTCACTGAAGAAATAAAATAGACAATCTGGAAGATGGTATCCCGCTGGGGTTAACCATCCACATGCTATTTCGCAACAAAGATATAAAAATTTACCAAATGTCCCGATGGACAAATTTTAAAACGTAGAATAAAATAAAAAAAAAAATTCGCGCACGATTGTAAAATGTGAAACAAGTCTAATGAACATTATCGAGAACAAATACTATATGTGTAACACACGTCGGCAATAAAATTAATTCAAATTAAAGTTAACGCAACAATGTTCACGCGTTTCTATATTGTTGATCTCTGAATCAAAAAAATAAAAAATAGCTATTTTCTAACTTCAAGAAATTCATCTTCTCGAACACGACGACGAACAAAATTTCTCAATAATTCACGTACCATAGATATAACGCTATCTTCTCGCGTTAACGATATATTTGTCAATAAGTCAACGGTTATCGATTATTCGATCGATGAACAGAGCATCTTCCAGCAATACCGGGAGAATATTGTCAGGGTGCTGCGAATAAACGACTTGAAAAATTCGTTCGGCTGAAAGCACCGATGAAACTTCTCCCCCGTCCTTCCATTATTCAATTTTCGTGCCCCTTGAATCTGGCCGTAGGAGGACGGTGGCCAAATATTTCCTACGTTTCTTCTTGAATCGTTTATCTTCCGGCAAGGCATGCCGGATACCTCCCTCGTTTAGTATCCATTATAAAGTATAATTTCCATTGAAGTCCCGCTCTGTTCCACGCGAATCGCTATAAACGTTCGCATTCGATTCAACGAATGCGATTCTTCGATGAATCTCTCGTTGGTGAATTTGTATGTTCGCCATACGTGAAACTTTGTTAATGGCTTCGAACGATTTTAGCATACGGTCACGCGCAAATGTATTATAAAATGTCATATAAAAATGCTATTTTTATTCGAGGAAATTGTCGCGAAAGTTCACTGCAAAATTAGTGACGATGAACAAGAGCTATTTGTTTTATTATTATTTTATACGGTGAAAAATAAATGCCAGGGCGAAAGTGTTTATTGGGAAATGTTTATTGGCGAATTTAACTAGTCGTATTATGAAAAGATTTAGTTTTATCTTTTTTTTAAACCATTTTTTATGTTCCCGAAGATTCGTTGGATTTCTTAGTAGGAATTCACGGTAAAGTGTCACGGGAGGAACGAAATACACCGCTGGTACATTAAATTGAGTTGCAGAGTATTAATTGGAGGATCGGGTTCCGCTTGAAATGCGATATTTTCGCTATTAATCCTGAGAGATTTATTAGAACTAGTTAAGCGTTAAAAAGGTACATTGGACACCGGTAATGGAAGAATTAAGAAGGAAGTATTTTTTAAAAAGAAAATGTTTCTCAATGTAATATTTTCTTATTGATTCTTAGGTGTTTATTACGATTAGCGAAGCGTTGTGTCTCTTGCTTCTTTTTAAACGTAGGGAATAAGTTTCTCAAGTAGAAAATATTTCCCTACCAATTCCTGAGAAACTGATGAAGAAATTCTTTTGAAATTTACAGTAGACAGCAACGTCGCGCATAAATTTTTATTTTCAGTGTCATGACATGCATTGAA
Source organism: Bombus superbus (assembly GCA_014737385.1). NCBI lineage: Eukaryota > Metazoa > Arthropoda > Insecta > Hymenoptera > Apidae > Bombus > Bombus superbus. The sequence continues at coordinate 44,501 of JACXIK010000024.1, forward strand.
GTTCGAACAGCATAAATGGATGACAAATATCCAGTGATATTGCAAGCATAAAGCGTGTTTTCCTATATTTCTCGCCATTTCGTAGCTGCATAACGGTATATGAAGCAAAATTTAACGCCAGAAAGAGAGTCTTTAAAAATATTCAGGTTGACATTATAACCGTATAGAGTTTAATCTCTTAGTAAAATAAAAATGACAAAACGCAAGGACTATTTTCGTATATAATCTTTTTGTAGACTGCAATAATGTAAATTGTATTCTCTTCCGTCGTGTTCTATTACGGTAAAAGCATCTTAACCTAAATAATACAGAAGGTACGTCATACTTTACATCGTATTATCCTAACAAACTCATTGTCAGCTGGTCTTATACCGTTCATCACCGACGTTAAATTTCTCTCATAATAAAACAAATAACTTTCATCAATAGGCAAATAATTCTATGTATTTCTACCTCTTATGATCCATGCTTTGTTTATTTATAATTATATACCATCGTGTATTTTATTATCACGTCGTTCTACTGCTAGGAGAACAGGTTCGTTATATTAATAAAATCATAATGATTATCTGAACTTTTAACGTGGAAATATGATAGTTGTAAATCGTTATTTCACTTTCTTTTTCTGTTCAATTAATTCTCAACTTACCAACTTTCTCCATAAAGGTGAATTCCCAGTAAAATGTTTTCAACGATGAGAAATTTAATGCTAAAGGGATCTGCGAAAATTGCTTGAAAAAATTTATTGCCGGGAAAGACGAGAAGTTAGACGATGAATGGGCAAGAATTATCAAAAGAAACGTTACATAGCCACCGCTCCATAAATTAATATCTTTCTTAAATTAGTATCGAAAATCTTCTCAAACAATTCGAATACAATCGAATGAAAGCTAACCCTCCTAATAAAAATCTTGCAAAGAACCTTATTCAAACGACAAGTTGCCTTGCTGAAAAAGCGAGAATCGTGTAAAATGAATATTCTACGGGGTAGCAACGTGCTAATTGCCTTTTCGCGACCAGCGACTCAATTCCGTTACTCGTACGTCGTTCATCAGCCAGTGTTAATTAAATCCGCGTGGCTTTCGTTCGAGCTTTCGTCCAGCTTAACATATTCATAGGAGGGCGCGCGATTACGCGACCGTCACGCGATTAAAAATTCAGCATCGAGAAGCCTTAAAGGGTTGCTTTCTCCTCCCGATGGGGGTCAGCCGCGATTACACGCGCTGCTTTTTAAAGCTCGACCACGAACGCGTCCTCGATTTACATTCGTTGGCTCGACGTCGTCAACGAAGAATAGACGTGGTATGCGATGCTTTTTTGTGTTTCACTTTTTGACCATCACCTGACCCCTCTCATATAGAAAGAAGACTAAGAAAAAAGCATCTCACTGACCTCACTGAAGAAATAAAATAGACAATCCGGAGGATGGTATGAGAGTAACCATCCACGTGTTATTTTGCAACAAAGTTATACAAATTTACCAAATGTCCCGTTGGACAAATTGTAAAACGCAGAGTATAATAACAGAAAAAGAAAAAATACCCTGACCCCTTATTACCATTTTCCTATCATATGCGACATTATCGATTAAGTATAGCAGCGATTCGAATTGAAACTAAATTTTCCTGTGAAACTACAAACGAGCCACAGAACAGAACTCCTTGCAATCGTTAATTTTATACGAAGCAGAATTGGATGCAAGCAAAAGATTGATGCCGTGAAAAGTATGCTTGCGAGAAGTATGTCAATTATAATGTTAATTATCGTAATAAATCGTCCAAGATGCGAATTTACGATAACATTCTACGAGTTGTTAAACCATAGATTATGTTGTAACGGAGAGATCATTTTTTGAGATATCGGGCAGACCACGCGTAAACTCGTAATATTATCGTAAAATGAACTTTCAATTACCAAACTGAACTCAGCTTAATATTTCCATTATGCTTCTCATATCGATCGATCAATCTTTGAAAAACGATACCGACCGAAGAATTACGCAACTTGCGGTCCTGCCTACCCTCTGAACCATCCGAAATTCTGTTCCAGTCTTTTGATAATCTACGACGCGTCGTTTGAGCGAAGAAAATAGCGAAACTACGAGGCGGTGGATGAAACGCTGGACGAGAATGAGGGAGCAGCGTGCGTCGAAGAGACACCATAGGTAGGTGACCGGCGTGACCGCGTATCGAACGATGTGCAACGGCTGTTGGCGCATTTCCCCGTGGACTTCACGGGGACGACGCGACGCCGTAATGCCAGGAAATCGTTGACTCCCGGTGTAATAACCGCGACGTTGCGTCGCGTCGCGTCGAGTCGAGTCGAGTCGAGTCGAGTCGTTATACTGGTAGCTTGTTGTCGTCGTCCAGGCCTGTCATTTTCTTTATACGACGCCAGCCTTGCCAAAAGGAGGAATTCTCATACGTGACACCGTAAAAACCGCCTACGACGAATGCATCCCGTTGGATAACCCGACTGGCGTTAATACGCTCGGACGCCGCGTTTTTCGCCACGTTCTTTTACGCGATCGTGTTTTTCGGTAGCAATTAAGTCGTGGACTTAGTATTGGGCGGCAAATTGGGGATTATATTGAGCGACGTTTTAAACGCTTTCCGAGGAATTGCGGGATATTCGGAGCTTTTAGAGATTTGAAATTTGTGGAAGATGGTGGTATAAAAATTCTCTATTCTGTTTTATCTTGATATTTGTTGATTAATTTTTGTTGGAATTACGAGGAGAAATTGCTACAGGCGTTGTCAGTTATTCTTAGAGGGTAGATTACCTGCAAAACTTTCTTCGTTTTCTTTTTAACTGAGAATTTACCGAGAGAAATTGTAATTAAAGGACTGAAAATTCTTTTTAAAAGGTAAATTACCCTGTGCATTATTCAGGAATATTGATTATATCGCCGTTCCTATTATTCTTCGTGGAAATCACAGAGAAACCGACGATCATTCTATGTTCGTTAATATAATATTATGAAGAATTTTTTAACGGATTTATCTTTATGCGATATTTAAGGAAGATTAAAAAATTCGCTTCTTCAACGCATAAAAGGACGAACTTCGATCATTCGTTAAAATACCTAATTACTAATAAAGACGTCCCCTTACTTATGAACTTTTTAACTTTCCTAGTAATAAACTTTTATCTACACCTTGGAAACTTCAGCTCCGTTAATACACTCACAGCTGACCGAATTTCTAAAAATTCCCGCTGAAACTTCGTAATCTTTAATTTCAATCTGCATTTGACAGTGAATTTTCCACGATATAGAATTTCAACCACGTTACTTATACCCTGTAACATATTATAAATATACAGCGTGTATTTTAAACGCTTATTTCGAGGAAAAATTAGAAATTAAATAAGCTAGAACTTGGTATAAATATAGAAATAAAACTTATTTATACGTATGTCCTGTGCACTTGTACGAAACGAGTAAAATTCAATTACGTTTAGTGAATTTTAAATTAGATAAAAATTTTGTTGAGGGAGAATCGATCTTTCGTGGCAAAATATTTCCTACCAAAGTATATTTCGCTCCTATTTCTTGACTTAGGTGTTTGCATGCTTCTTATCTAAAAATTGCAACAGCAGGTGTCGTAAGGGAACGTATTGTATGCCGCCATCAGAATTTACCGAGGCAAAAGAACCATAACTGGATGAAGTTGGAAAATACAACGGTTTCTCGTAGTAGCGTGTTTGCGAGACTGTTTGATATTTGCAACGCGTGGCCGCGTTTCTCTGGCACGCTGCGCTGGTTAAAAAACAAACGATTGTTTGCTCGTACGGTGGTCGATATTTGTTCGTTTGTGTTTTGTTACATGGCCACCAGCCTTGCCTCGGGTTAACGTAATATTGCGTTTATCGGCGAAGTTTAATCGATACGTGTTCGTTTAAACTATAATTAAAAACATTAAACCATACATTAAAATATAAATGATCGACGAAAAGACGGAAGAAACGGTTTCTCGGATGTTTCGAATAACTTCATGAGTCGATTGTAGGAAATGACTTGTTTAAGGAAACAACGTTTATTTGTTATATATCGCTATGGTGCTTTCGTATATAAGAATGGGAAAGAAACATCGATATTCTTGCCATCGTGCAAACGTTAAATAAAAATCTCGTTTGTAGATCACTCGGGGAAAACGCGATATGTTATTTTACGTTGATTTTCTGATATTGACACGATTCAGTACCTAAACGAAACATTTAATGTGATATAGTTGCAATGGAGAACAACCTGTTAGATTCGAAAATACAATTCTTTTAAAAATGCACGATAAATTCGTACGAGATGATGGAAGTAAAGGAAACGAAAAAGTAGCTACCGTTATGAAAATTTAATCCTAAAATCAAATAAACAGAATTAGGTGCGCGTATAATTTAAAAATTGCTCTTCTATAAAAAAAAAAAAAAAAAATAGAAAATCTATCTTTTATATTTTTTCCCATTTTATTTTTAATAACTTGACGAGTAAATGACAGAAGGTAATTTCTGTTACAACTTCACCGGATAAGCTTGTACGAACGATCGGATAACTCGAAGCTTCGTATTAGGTCTCTTCAAATTCTTCTGCAAAGTATAAATTCCAGAAACTAAATGGAAGACACGAATACAATTTTTCTAGTACTACTTCGCGAACGATGCACCGATCAATTTCACCGAACCAATCTCCACTCGACACGAATTTTGTCTACTCGAAAATTCCCATTACGTACATGCACATGTACAGGATATCTATAAATAATGGCTATTGAAACGTTTACTCTTTCGTGTTTACTGTCGCTTAACAATTATTTCGAACAGCTCTTCAAATTACGTAGAACTTTAAAAGTTTATAGAAATTCAAGTTGGACGTGTAAATTATTTCTACGGGTGTTACGAATAACGGAACGTCGCTAACAACAAGCGAGATTAGCACGACGAAAGAAAATAAATCGTCAACATTTCCGTTGCCAAATAATTTTTCTTTGCTTTCAATAGCGAAGAATAGAGAGAAATTTAAATAGACGTACAACGATACTAAACGATAATAGATACTTTGCGCAGGTACGCATATACGGGACTAACGAAATTTTTATTCCACGACCTATTGGACATCTGCACGTACAATGCGCATACGTACAGTTGAGGCAAAATTTCAAGTGGTGGTCGATCGCGAAGCTTGGCGTTCGCCGACCTCAACGGAATATTATATACCGTACCGGTGGGGCCTATGAATTATGCATATTTTCCGCGATATGAGTGGCTGAGTGATGGGGTGGCACGTAGCTCTGACAGGCTGTAAATTAGACACGAAAAACGCGCCGCCTTTAGTTCTACGTCACGATTCACGCGTGTGGACGGTGACAAGGGTGGCTGCTGGAAGAGCACGCTTCTCAAGGTGCAACGCCATCCTCTGGCTCATCGCGTTTCTGTTCTCCGTTCTTAACCCCGCTGTCATTTCGTCTATTTTCGCAAGAAATAGATACGCAAGAAAATACAAGGAAAGAATGGCAACGCACCCAAACCAGCTGGCTGCTGAAACGAGCAAAACTCATATAGAAGGAAAATTAAGAAAAAAGCATCCCACTGGCCTCGCTAAAGAAATAAAATAGACAATCTGGAGGATGGTATCATTCGCATGCTATTTCGCGACAAAGGTATAGAAATTTATCAAATGTCCTGTTGGACAAATTGTAAAACGCAGAATAAAATAAAAAAAAAAAAGAAAAAAAATTTGGTCCATTGTCGACTCAATCGTGGCCTTCTAACTAGAAAAAAATATATTTCAAGTCTGAACGAAATATAGAAACATTCTTATCGTGGTGCTGTCGTTGCAGTCTTCTTGTTTCGATTGCACGTTGAAACATCTTCGAATGTTTTCTTTTATATGTCGTTCTTTTATTAGCAATCGGAACGTAAGCTAATTCTATAGGCTAATGTGGTGTCGAGTCGCTACTCTTAAATCTCCGGACGAGGACTCACTCGGTGACTAGTTCCCTTTAATCTTTCTTCAGCTTTGCTGGAAACTTTCTTCTAGGCCTTGTACGGTTTGGCGGTTAGGTCCAATAATGGGGTCAGTGAAATATTCGTGTGATTTAGTAGCTTCTCGTTGTACCTTATACTTTTTTCCTCGACGATGTGCTTGATACAAGGCACATCGTGTAATATTTGGATGGTTAATATTAAAGCGTTAGAAATTCTTTCTGTTTGCGAAGAAGAGGGCAAAATTCAACTAGAAAAGTTTGACGATCGTAACAGAGTTAGTTAGCTGGAACAAAAACGCAGCACAGAGGTGTGTCATGAAATAAACTATCCAATCGAATATAGGGGTGTATCGTATCTGGTATATAGACGTGTGATTCTGTTGTATAAATCGTTGTAGACCTGTGTGTGGTATTCGTGGACCAGTATACGGATGGGCGAGTGGAAGGTGTGAATCGTGTGATAGGAAAAATACGAGTGCACATCCAGTAGCAGTTTGACAAATAGTCTGGCCGCGTCTTCTAAATTCGCCTCTTGAGGATTTTCGCTGGTTGGATCGATTTGATGGATAAAGCAAAGAAAAAAAAAAAAAAATAGATAGAGACACTGTGAGGATTGTGCAATTGAAAGGATTTACAATCGGGGGCAGTTAAAGTAAATAGTTTTCTTTTTATTCGCAATTTAAGAAAAAATTGTATCATTTCATTTTCGTACTCATCTCGTAAAATTATGGCCTTATTTTTTCATTTCTTCGATTTTACGATTCTTGTTCCTTAGTATTACCACGATCGTATACGTAAATATCGTAGAATGTTACGACATGATAAAATTGATTTTCAAGAAAGACAAGGACAGAGAATGAATTATTTAATTGTTAATATTCATATTCATAATGAATCGTAAGTCGTCGCAAGGGAACATTTATATTTTATTTAATTATCAGTTTATCGATAAATCGTATCTATTCTAGTAGAGTCAAACATTTTTCGTATACGACTTTTATGCAAAAATTATCACTGCGATACGAACTAAAGCCATTATATCTCTCAGGTATATCACGACGTATAACGAAATTTGTAGGATTGCAATCTCTGCAGAGTTAATACGAGATATAAAAGTAAATTACGAAAGTCATATCTACATGTACGTTTATATTATTAATTTATTTTAGCTTACGATATTATATTCGTTCGAAATTCCCCGTTATTTTCTCTTAATCGTAACGGAATTAAAAGAAGAAGAAAACAACAGAACCAGAAAAGATCGATTCCAATAAACACGGAACAATTTTACGATACTAAACAGATACTTTATTATCTTTTTACAATATCATTGATTGACGCGAAAGATGAAATCTTCGAAAACAACGATCTTGAAGTAGAATAACTGATTCCAACGAGACAAGAATAATTTTACGCGCGTTTCGTTTAGCGTAATATGTATTTATTTGATTACACGCTTTGCATTAAAACGCCGAATTAAACGCAACATGCTCGTGAAAGGAAAATTACAAAATGTGAACGTACAATTTTCGTGACAGAGAAGATCAGGCGTTTAACGTGTAACAATATTTCCACGTGATGTACAATTCATATGGCGTGTCGCGGCACTTATTGCAGCTTTCATTGCGCGATGAAGTCATTGGAGGAAGTGGCCCCCTTTTCCGAGTGGACGCTTAATATCTCGCACACGGCCGCGTACATGTGCAGATTTGATCATTATCACGCATTTCGTATGCTAATTGCGCGCAAGATTTATTCGATGCAGAGGGATGAAGGCCCATTTAAAAATTTAAATACCGGCTGATAGCATAGCAATATAATCTGAATTTTCATACGAGGATCGACGAGCGTTCTGCCCGATAATTTTTCAATGATCTTCAACCAGCGAATCGCGAAATATTTATAACGTTGTATTTCCATTTATGCGATCATCGCGATATTTAATCATATCGACGTTTCTCTTTATCGAGCGAAAACACATGCGTCGATTGAAAGAATCTCCGATGTTCCAGCATCGCTGCTACGAACAATTCTTTCGTATTTTCCTCGAATTGAAGACAATTTTCGACTCAGTTCGAAACCTCTCAATGAGAAACCTCAAAACGACCCGTCAAAGAAAAACTCGACGAAGAATCTCGATTAAATTATACGATTAAAATATTCGATATGAAAAGATGGTGCAAAATAAAACGAAATAAATGAAAGAACACCACGCCCATATTACGACATCGGCAACCCACGTTCTAGAACCAGCGTAAATGATTTCCTAGCGTTTCACGTGTCCTTCCCAACAGGGAACTTTCAACTTCTCACCCCTCTGAAGATTCCCTTTCGATGGTTCTCCAGTCGAAGCACGTGCCTGTGACTCTCTGCGGGCAAGAACAGCCGAAAACGGTCTTCCACAAAAGCAACCGTCGACACGTCGCTGGGGAACATGTATCGGAAAGGTTTTGCTCGGGTATTTCGACGGGAACAATGCCATGACCGTTGAACGCCGATCGCCATTATTTCCAACGATCTCGATTCACGGTTCAACGTCGGAACCAATAACCGTGGCGTATGTTTAAAACACGCGCCTAATACCTTCCGTACGAACGTTTAAACCAGTACGGTTCTTAATCGGTGTTTCTCGGAAAGCCCAAGGTTCCGGGAAAATTAAACGTTTCACTTTTGCGAAAGAAATTATTCTGCCGACAGTTTTTACGCCTACGATATCTTTCGTTAAATCGTGTTTTCTCTTCTTACTGTTGCGCGATCTGTATTTAATTTTACGTCGTTTTAACAACGCGTCCATACACGCATCTATCGGTAGCTTTGCGGCGTTTAGCGATTTAAACGTTTCGAAAATTTCCCTTATAATCTCGAAAGTGTTGCGCTACATCGGAAAGGTTAAGAACCATCGACTTCGACTGTAATGACGCGTCATTAAATGCTGATTAGCTGGCTGCAGGCAACGCGCAGTCGAATACGAGCCTTTTAATCGTCATTTTGCCGGTCGACTCGCGAGCGCCTCGCCGTGCCGCGTCATATTGCGACACGCTTAGAGAATTAGTCTATTAGTTGGCGCGAGCATGGAAACCGGATTCCGCGAAAACACGCGAATTGCCAGCCGTGACCGGAACAGGAACTTTGCAACGTGACGGCGTACGCTGACGCGAATAACCGGCTCTAGAGGAATATTAGCGGCGATATCGGTGCATATTATCGTGCAACTGCCACCTAGATTGTACGTAAGCTCCTGTAATTTGATTTTTTGATATGTAATTTGAAGTCTCTGTATTTTAAATGGGGGTCGTAATTTCCAGAGACAGATCGCCGAGTGGATTAAGTTTACAGGAGTCGTGTGATTTTCGAGTACGGGTGATGACGGTGGGCGATTAATTACGGATTTCATTTGAGCAGTATGATTCGATTGGTCTGTTTCCTGTGAATTTCGTTTCTTTGATAGCGTACGTAAAAGTTGGAAATCGCGTACAGATTTACAGCTTGTTAATTAACAGCATAGTTGAGTAACTAGTAGGTTAACTTGCCTTTGTTCGCGATGAAGTAATAATACAAACAGAAAGATAGACGCGAGGATATTTTTCGCGTGGAGTTCTCCGGCGAATTTTCCAGCGGATTAATTATTGCTTTGTCGCGACAGATTCAGATCAGCTTATCTTTTCCCAAATAATTATTTCCGTATTTCCGTCTAAATCCGAAACGAATGCGACTAATTAATATTTTATATAACCTAAAATAAACGTAATTCGTTTTTCTTCCACGCATCTATTATATTTGAATTAATATGCAGCGTCGGCCTGTTCATTATGTCGTGCTTTAAAATCGTTAATTTATTACGAGCAACTGATACTAATCGAAATTTAACGCGGAAACAACATACGCCCAGAATAATATATTTTAAACTAAAATCGTGTGTACATTTTCTTCACGTGTAGCTCGCGAAGGATCGATAGGAATACATCAACGTTACGTGAAATGATTAATAACGTTAATACTTTGTTTAAAAATCCTATTCGAAAGGTAAAATGATTCGAAATTTTCCAGCATAAAAACCGATATTATATATCTATATATATATATATACACACATATGCAGCTTATACCTCTGTAAGCGATATCAACACGTAACGAATAATTACGAAACCAAATACATCCTCCAATTATTTTTCGAAAAAAAAGCGAATAAAACAAACGCAGAAACCATCCGCTCGGAAAAGGAGGCCACTACATCGATCAACTGCATATTTCAAAATACTCGAAAATCGTATGTCGTCCTCAAACCAGATTGCTGGTTAACTTTTTAACATCAACTACCATCTCCTCGACGTTTCGATCGAATACGTATCATAAACAAACTGAAACAAACGAGTACGAGAAAGAGAGTAAAAAGAAAGCAAATAAAAAAAAATTGGAGGAAAACAATTTCTAGGAGATTTCAAGCACGAGAGCAAAACGTTGCATGGGGAAATACCAGAGGTTGTTGGAGATTGATCAAGCAATTTCGTTTGGGAATGTTGTTTGCCGATAACGGCACTTTAATAAGCACGGACTTTGTAATCGATACCGATACCCGTTGCATCTGTCAAATCTGCCCTTCCGTGGATAGAAAGTGGCGTGATTCCACTTGGTGAAATTCGATCCCTTTTAATCGCTATCAGCCCCCAAACAACGCGAGATCACATTGGCCTATCGTGAATTATCGCGCTATTTCGACGCACGAATTCGTGCGAACGCGCCAGACACAGAATTGTTATAATAAATAAATAGAACGTCTCGCTAAGTTTATTCGACAGAAATTTTTGTTGGATCAGGTAACGAGGGAAAATACTACCTACGAATAGATCGTGAATAATTTATGCATTTTCGGGGTAGTTGAATATTACAAAATATGTAAAACGCGAAATGAGATACGGTTATAATATATAAGATTCTTTCTCTTTTTTTTCTCTCTCAAAAGGAGTCAAGAAACTGTATTACGATTGAAAATATATTTGTCAGGAGTCGAGTATCTCAATCACGTCGAAGCTCACGTTCGGTCATAAAGCAACGCGTAAAAAAATCTATAATAACAAGAATACGTCATAAACCCAGTACATAAACCCCTCAATTTACCATTGGATAAGATCAAAGTAACACCGGACTGTTCTACAATTTCCTCTCCACTCTGCCCACATAGAATCAACCTAATCAGCGATCACGATCAATTTCGTTTGCGAAATGTCGCGTGAACAAGGGGTAATCGTAGCAGAAGGCGTGTCAGCAGCTTCGTTTTTGTATCACAGCCCGTTTTATGGGACGTGTTGTTATTACACACACCATTACCTGTCATATATTTGGTACCGGTCAGAAATTTGGAATCATTTTTCCAGCTGTTCCTCTACTGAAACGCCCCGACAATATTCTTATCGACGTTTGTCGTTAAAGATTAGTGCTATAGATTTCAATAGAAATTTTTCAAAGTTACCGACGATAGAAATAATTATGAAAATCTAGAGAATGTTACTTCTTTTGTGTTTGATTCTTATAGAATTAAAATCTACATAGTTCGTTTCTTTCTACTTTAGAAGGACGACTGTCAATCGTAGACAAAATTATTCAGCTCGACAACAAGTTCTTCGTAATTTAACCACCGATATTCTAAGTGAATGTTGTCTGAAAACGATCGAAAAACTATTTCTGTATCGAATGGCCAGCTAAACGGATTCTCAGCTACAGGCATCGAACAAGCTACGAATAGCAAATCGGCTTGCACAAAGCCTCTGGATAATGTATTGATCGCAACAATAGACTAATAATTCATAGCAATTACTCATAGTGTTCGTTACGTTCGAATTACTGTTATAATTGCATTGTTAAATGAATCGTTCGACAAATCCTGATTGTTTCTCATTCAGATACGTGCTTTGATCTAAATTTGCGTTTGTTGTTCGAATCGTTCCTCGCTTGTCGTTTATCGAATACCTCGTTTAAAAATAATTAAGATCAAACCGCTATTCATTGATTTTAAACACCTGTCGTTTAGCATTTACCGTTCTCTTGATATATATTGTCATTTGCAACGATATTTCACTAATTTCCATTCACTTTGCTAAATATTATTTATTCAGCTTTCGATTCGATATATTCGAATTAATTCATTCTTAATTCATTATCAATCGTGTAAATTTGTCTTCGTCAAACTTAATACTTGCCTCCTGTTCGTTGGAGAAAAAAATATAGAAAATTACATATTATCCGTTACACGAAATACTAGCAAAAACTGCAAACATCAGATATTCGTATTAAAAATTACCCAGGATTGTTGGAATTAAAATAGAAAAGATCTGAAATCGACTCATTAAAATGCATCATTCCATCTACTCTGCCCACATAAAATACACGTTGAACTAAATTAAAAAAATGTTAGCAGTCGTCGTTAAATCTAATTTACGTCGAACACGAATATCAAATAAAACGTCGATCATGTTGTATTAATAGTTCCTTTCATATTCATTTTCTATATCAGCGTATTAACTCCAATATGTAAAATTCGCTTCTATTGTGCACTCGCATCGCATTGTAAAGCTCGCTATTTCCTCGGCACACGTGACTCGCGACCAATTAACATATCTCCAAGCAAATAATTCGTAGACATAATTGGCGACGCGATAGTTTCATTAAGACTGCAACGATAACGTTAGAAGCATTCAGGAGCGTCTCATTGCTACTTAACGTACTAATTAGCGGCGTGATAGCGTCGTACGAACCGGCATGTACCGTCGAAATTCAACTATAATTCATCGGTGAAATCTCTGGCATCGATGACATGTAAGCACACCAACGCATCGTGATCGCATGACGCTCTGTCAACGAATTAAATCGCGATATCAACGTTATCGCTGTTTCGCCTCGGTGACACATATTTGTTCGGTTCACAGAATCGTCACTCGATTATTCGTTAATTTATTCGTTAATCTATGAAGTTTAGTTTCGGGAAAAAAAAAAACAATCAATATGTCAAATCGATAAATAACGTTTCTTTATCTAACGATACGTAAGAAGGGATACGTATCTTGTTTGTATTTCCTGCACGAGTAAACTGTTTGAGAAACGAATGTTCGTTTCAGTGAGAATATTCTTTTGGATTGATCGAGTATAAGATGTTGAAACGAATGTGAAAAGTTCCAACATTTTTGCTTTTGAACTTGTTTCGAAAAGTTTTCATATTTTCTAATATAAAGAGATTATAGCTATTGATTAAAAAATACGTATTCATAATTTCATCGCAACGCGAACAAATTCTAATAGAAAAGTTATAAAATTTCATGTTCTTTTATTCCGCTCATAAATCTATCTTGCGTGAAAAATTCTTGAAATTAGTAGCGCGAGCTTTTCGTGTCTTTCCTGTCTGTTTTCTCGTACACCTATCTGCTACGACGAACGTAGCGTGTCTGTGGATTTTTTTCTACTCGATTTGGTAGTAAAATATCCATTAAACGTAGATTACGTATAAAATACTCGAGATATTTTGTGTTATTCCATGACGTTGCTGCATATTCTATTTCTGCCCTTTATAGGGCAAACTATTCGTTTTAACGCGTCGAGTGCAACGTGAATCTCACACGGTTCACGTTGAACTTTATATTCAGGTTGCTGACGTTATCGGCGCATGTACGTGTGATAATATCCACTATGAACGACGTGAGCTAAAAGTCAGACGAAAACAAACCGGGCCAGTCCAATGTTTTACGTATTTTGCGTTGTTTAAATATTTCTAAGCACTAATTGATATATTCCAATATTATCGATTTACTGAAACGCGAAATTAATTAAGTTAGGCACGAGATCGAAAATGTAAGAAAAGATTGAGAATAAACACGTTGAAATTTTGTAAGAGAGTACAGACAGAGATGGAGTTTAAAGTACGAAGGAGTATCAAGAAATGGAAATTCTCTAACTTTCAAGTTCCGGTAATAAGTGGCTGGTTTTGAAAATTATCGATGGCCAATTACGTTCGACGTAATAAATAATCTTCGATCTAGCAGCTATCAACGAAGAAAGGAAAATTCTGTATGATTCATTTTACAGAGGAAGTGAAAAATGTATGTTCAGAGGCAGGAGTTCGCCAAAGAAAAATCTTACCGCGCGTTTAGTAGAATGTGACATATATGATATATTTCGCGCCTTTAAATCAGTCGGATTATAATAGCAGAGATTTATATTCCAGGCCTTGGGTCTGTCTTATCTTGAATTTTTGATACGGTACGTGGCAGCCGAAATCCGTCCACGATTGAAAACTACATCCACTCGATACACATTTAACGAACCTGTCAGTTCTCAACTCTCGGGACTTCTGTTTCATTAAGTCATTAATCGAATTGAAACGTTAATATCAATAGGAATTTAAGAACCGTATCCTCCGAGTTATACAGAAGCAAGAATTTTTATATTGGACTTGGCTTTTAGATTACGTATAAAGTAATAGACAAAGTACATTAAGTATAAAACAAAGACAGTTTATATTAGTTTACTGTTCAACAATTTTCTAAAAACGTTTAATTTCGAAGAACGATACCAATCGCGTGCAAAATCGCGTCCTACATTCTTTGCAAAAAAAAAAAAGGAGAACTCTGATTTCGTCTTGTTTAAAAATTACTTTCACGTAGCGATCGGTTGTACTTGACGGTTCTTTTTTTAACTATTTCTTCGTGCAACCATAAAAAGCTTCGATATCACTCGGAATCGAAATAAAAACGTAACCATCGACCAAACATACAACGAAATCGCTGATCAATTTCGAAGATACCGATCTATCGATCAATCAAAGAAGATTAGATCGTAGTCGATATTTTCCTTAAGAAAGGAGAAGTTAAAAAGTCCTCTTACGCAGCAATAGTCTCGCGATAGACATTAGCATAAAGATCGTTTGCTAACCCATTCACACAAGCTGATCAATCCGTCGAGTTAATGTCGAAAAACGAGCAGTCATTTACTTGATAAACCCCTCCCGAGTACGCAGTGTGTGGCGGGTGAACCAACGGCGACGAGGAGCAAATCCTTGGTCGTCGTGTCGCTGGATATCGTGGTATCGATTCGCCGGTTAAGCTTTAAAGCCGATTCGTCGGGACGAAGACGCGAAGGCCGGCACAATTTCGCGACGTTAACCCAGATCGTCGTCCTTGGAATCGGTCCAGCCGCCGTCAGGCCGTTGCGCTGGTTGCCAGGAAACCCGGAGCCGGACTACGACATCGCCATGGAAAATAGACGAGGAGCTTTTTGTCGCCTCCCTTGGAACGAGATTCTGGCCGGCCAACGTGTCTCTCGTAAAGGGGATCAGTAACGATTTTCTCGCTCCTACGTTACGTTGTTAGAACGTATCCGTGTAACTCGACCTCCGAATCGTTTGGTATCCTCCAGTGAATCGAGTGTAGACAACCGAACTCGTCGTGTCTATCGAGGTGAATCCTCGAGAGAGAGAGAGAGAGAGAGAGAGAGGGAGAGAGGGAGTATTTGTATTTACTCGTATGCAAGGGTGTAGATCAGTCAAAGAGGAATTATTGTCGTAGTATAGTAGGTTTGCGCGTTGCGTTTACCGCGTAGTTGCTCGATGGGTAAATTTAAGAAATGAACCAATCCTCAAGGGAGGATACGTATAAGGGTTATATAAATACGTTTGTATAAAGAGCGCAGGGGAGGAAACGCGTTCTTATTGATTTTCTGGTTCTTACATCGTTTATCTGCAATTGGAGCAAGATAAAGGAGCAACTTTGTAGGTTTAAAATATACGCTTTGTGACGATTATCAGAGGACACTTTTACGAATGTGTTATACAGAATAGTACCTTCAAACATATCGTGATTGTTTGATAAATATCTCGTATTTTCTTGTATACGTTTTTGGTACAGTTTAATCGTAATCATGATACTCGCGTCGGTACGACCGTAATCGATACTCATGATTACGGTCCTGCTGAAGTTTCAAAATACTTTACATAGCAGTAACAACGTATTTGTAAAAGGTTACTGTAATGAAAGTACTTTCATCAGTCACCACTGCATACGCGAAGAATAAACCGATTACGAACCCTCGTTTCTTCCATTCTACGTTCACTACATAAACGTTGTGAACCTCCCCTAATCACTGTACGCTATAGACGTCCTTCGGGACGTTCAATGCGCGTCGCTGCCCTTAAGATGGGTGCTCTAACTTTCTTTTAAAAGAGAGATTCACCGCCGAGAGACCGCATGATTTACGTTCTAATTTATACACAGAAGGAGGGACCCCGTGAAAGAGAGAAAATAGGCAAAAGCGAGGCACCGTCTGTTCCGCGAGATCTTTTCCACGAGATCTTTTCCACGGTCCGCCTCTTACGCGAATTAAAGTCCATTTAATCGAACGCCGGTACGCCGGCCGCATGGAGGCGGCCACGATAAACGCGGCCGATTTTAATACAGAAATGGAGCCAATACATTCGGAGAGCAATAATTACATTACACCAAGCCGGCCTGTGTACGCTCGCTCATAATTCAAGAACCCATTGCCCATCTATTTAGACGTCCACGAGCGACGGATCGGCCCTTTATTTAAGTGCACCCCCCCGGACCGTGTTCTTCCATCCGCGACCGATCGACAGATATCGTACCAGAGACAGGTCGAATGCTCGACAAACTCATTTTCCCTGCCTCTCTCTCCCTCTCTTTGAAGAGATCCTCTCTGTCTGAGTTTGTTTGTCTGTCTCTCTTTGGTGTTCGATCCTTGTGGCTCGCTTTAGGGAGATTCGATCATATTGGAGCGAACGGTTCACGTTGCTTTAATAAAATCATTACCCGTAAGGAATTACTCGCAGGGATCTTGAAATTACACGATTTATATTCATCCAACCGGAAGATTTCTACGTTTGGACTGCGGGATTACGTTGCGAATTGAGATTATGACGTCTATGCTGTTTTCCTACGATTTTGGCGTACAATTTGGAACGGAACAGAGAACTATCTTTTCGGTGAGATTAGACTGAACTCGTAGAACGTATCTTGTTTCCGTTGACCGTAGAGTTATAATTTTTAAAAGGTAGATGATGAAAAATATGGGATCGTATATCTTCGAATGAATTTCGGCGTGTGCTCCTTTTCCTATCTGATTTCCACGTTCGATTTAATTTGAACCTTTGCCCACCTGAATGGAGGATGACTTTCTAGGGGAAATTAAATCGAAATTTTAAAAGAACGTCTTCGCTGATTGTAAAGCTTACAATTTTCGAGAGATCGTGGTCTAGACGATTTTTTTTTTTTTTTTTTTTGGAGTAAATTAAATTGTTACGTAAATTCAGAGTTTACGTTCTTAGAGTGAAATTTCAATCGCGCGCGAAAGACCAGTATTTGCTTGATCGAATTATTCCGTGACGGAATGATAAAGAGTTTACAATATTCCTTTTACGCGAATTCAATATTTTCAGGGTATGTGTACTAAGCGAATTTAAAAGACACGAATCTCTTTCAACCGTTTTATATATCACGATTGAAAACGGGCGAATCAACACATTTTCGCGAAGAATTCTCTGCTCGTATACTATATGTATGCATATTTCTCGCGTGTAACGCGGCATTAGCTAACGTTTCTGTGTTACTGTAACGGGGACAAACTGAAGGAATCTGCCTAAATTCCGGGGCTTATCTTGGACAGTAGTGTTTTAAACTGTGAGACAATCTCCCAACGATTCAACACATTGTTGGAATCCAAGCGAGGGACTTAAGGGTTGAGTTTATTATAACGGTAAACGTATTTCGCCAACTGTTTCTTGCGCTAGGATTGTCAGAAGTGCAACGAAGTTTCGCGACTAAATCTATTTGACGGAGTTACGAAGTTGTTTTCTTGGTGTAAAGTTAATCCGAATACAGTTTTTGGAGACGTATGCACATACAGGGTGTATACATTAGAAATAGATTTCATCCTGGTGTCTAAATCTCTAGTTAATTAATTAATTATTAAACGATTAAATTATAAAACGACTGTAAGTTCGCTCACATCGACGATTCAAATAATCGGTATTAGTTGATATTAAAGTAATTAGAGTTGCAGAAATTTCAAAGTAATTAAAAGTTCCTGAGAACTATGGTTATTCCGCCCTCGGTCTAGGGCACCTACTCTCTTATCTTTATCTAACAGTAAGACTGTTTCCAGATTGATCGAATATCTCAGGGAACATCTCCCCTAAAGGACCCCATCAACCAAACGCTAAAATAACCATAATACAATCTAACCCTGAGCTAATCATTCCTCGCTCCTCCAAGAGGAAAACTTTTCCTAATCGCACATTCAGCAACAACCACCCTATTCGTTCCTTATCAACCCCCTTCAAATACGCTTTGCGACAGTCCGGTCGTGAGACCTTCGAAATTCTTGAATTTCTAGATTCAACGTTCTTCGAGGTTCGCGTTACGAAAAGCACAATTTCCGAACATTATACAGAAGAGCAATAAAAATATTGAATACGCTTAAAATGTTAACCAAATGATACCTAACGCGGTGCAACCGCACTTTTTTCCTTATATATATTATATTCAACAAGTAAGGAAATAATTCTCGTCGAAAAATATCTCTTTAGTTCCTTTAGAAATCAGTTACGCAACGACGTATCGAAGGAATCTGTAACATTTCCACCCTGAAGAGGCTCCTCTTCTGGCTTCTTGTCTCCTCTCGTGAAACATCCATATTGAAAATTGCAGCAGGATCGCGGTGCAGTGCGTGCGAATTCCAGCGAATTCCAGATAGATGTCGGATGCACTTGGCCAGGGCGGATGCCCAGCAGTGGAAGTTCGAGGGCCTCGGTAATTTCGCGATACGAGGGTAACGAGGTTTCTGGCTGGATTATCTACCAACCCCGGTGAATACGACGTGCAGAGGGTTGTTGCCGGTCATATCGTGGCGTCGCGGAAAATATCGATTTCCTCGGTGTACGTCCACACACGACGTTTAACAAGCGCGTTACGTTGGCCTCCTTTAAAAGATCGCACTTCTGACTTCAATGGGCCGTGTAATCCGATTAGGATCGGTACACCGCTCCTGCGAACGCATAACCTTCCGCGCCGATTTCATCTGCTCGGATCTGGTCTGGATAGTGCGCACCCTGAGTGCATATGTTTCGCCTGCTTATCGGCCCTTCCGCCACGTGATCTCCGCGGATTTTACTATACAGAGCGTTTCAGGACAAGCGACGCACTTGGACAGGAAGTTGTTCTGTGGGGGTAAACTGCGAAGGGATGGTAAGGGGTAGGATTAAGATACGTACATTGCCCGTCATAAATATTTGAGCACTTTGTGATATTCAATGAAATTGCTGTGCTTAGTGGAATACCTTCTATCCTTTGCGTTTTCCTTTTTTAATTATTTTATTATAAATTTGTTAATACGTTCGTATTACATGTACCTTAGAACGCAAAATTCCTAATGAAGCAAAATTTACTAATTTCGTAATAATTGCAACGAATAACTGTCCTAGTAATTCATGGTATGATGTTGTTTTGTATTTTACTATTATTTTATAATATACCAAGTATCATAGTGTAATATACCAGTATAATGTACCAGTCGCGTTGTAAAGTCCACTTAACAGAGGAAAATTTGGAATAATTACGTGACAATATTCTCGACCATACGTAATTTCAACATCTCGCGCAAACCATAGGTTTATTTCATAATGTAGGTTATTTCGTGATATAGAAAAAAAAACGACAAGATCAATCGAGAAATTCGTATCTACGTTCTAACGATCGTTTTGCCCAAAATAAGCATGTGTTCGGTGATTTATAGACGAAAGTGTACATATCACTTATTCTGGAGCACCCTGTACGTATCCTTTAAAGTCGACTCGTTGAACGAGTGTTCGCTTGGAAGATTCGTCGCTGGTGCGAGTTGACGAAGCTTTTGGGCTCGTTGGTTTCGATCCTTCGCGAGGTATACGGTTGGGTGTTCAGTGTTTTGCAGTCGAGTCAAAAGGGTTGCAAGACGAGACGTTGTACGGTGTCGGATGTATAGTTTCAGATTCAGAGTAGAGTTAGTGTAGTGGGATTGAATGTTAGATGGTTTAGGTACGGTATAAGGCATGACATAGCATGGCCGTAAAATCAGGAGTTGAAGTAAACATGTTGCGGATGTCGGAACAAGAAAACTGATTACTTGGCGAAACTCGAACGGAGAAATTTTAGAAATTGCGAAGCAGGATCAATGTACTCTCATAGTACAGGCGAAACTAAAAAATTATATTTGCTGATATATCGCTGACTTTATCTACTAAGAAAATTTAATTTACCGAAATACGTTGCTCTTATCATTGATGTCAGCGAAGCTTTCGGGATCATGAAAATAAGATAAATTTCATTGACTGAACAGTTTTCAACGATGTTACGATGTGGTGTGTTATCGTGGCTCTCGGAGCAAAATATGTCAAACTCGCGTGACAGCGAAGGTGTTGTAGGAGAATGCGATGTACGATTCTAGCAAAAGAGAACTTTTTTTTGTTATTATTATTATTTTATTTGCATTTTACAATTTGTCCAACAGGACATTTGGTACATTCTTATATCATTGTTGAAAAACAACAGCAGGATACCGTCTTCCAGACTGTCTATTCTACTTGAAGAGAAGAACTGCGGTTAAAACTAGAAAGAGAAAAATCGGGTGAGAGAGCTGAGGTGAAACCTTGGTATCCCCGTTTCTTTATACAATTTTTGCAAAAAGAGTGTCGTTAGTAAATTTCTACATTGATCTAGCATGTGACTGGTTATCCGCAAAAAGACTGAGATTCCGTAGAAACGAAGGTTAACCCCGGATATACAATCGATCGGTCGTGGAGAAGCGTGTTCACACCACTGCCCTTCTACCACGACTAGCTCACTTTCCATTTCTACGAGCTTGACGCGACAGGTGTTACCTCGATTTCTCCTCGAAACGAAAATGCGTTTATCCAACACGAAGCTGCAACACTTTCCCGATTCTTTCGATCGACTAACTCTACTCGTAAAATGAGCAAACACAGAGAGACTCCATAATTTTCGAGTGTTTGTCCGTTGCACTTGCAAACAGGTGAGAATCCTGATACCTTGGATTGTTTTGTATCGTGTACGCTGTTGTATTTGTTGCAGCCGCTAACGGAAGAAATCGTCAGTCAGTTACTTTACAAGTTTAGCTCGATCGTCCTTATTTTCGTTTGAATCAATTGTAAACTATCGTGCAAACTTTAGAAGTAGCTTGATCTTGAAAAGTGCTGTTATTTACCAAATACCCCGTTGAACAAATTGTAAAACGTGGAATAAAATAAATAAAAAACGCTACCATTCGTTGCTCCATTCATATGTTTGTAATTTTCTGAAATGAAGTTATAATGTAGCTTTAAGATACATTTTAGTAATCGAGGAATGAATTTAACGGACTCGTAATATAAAATAAACGTTATCAATTTCGCATTCAACGTGGGACGTGCTCGAGTAGGTCATTAAGTTAATTGTACAACTCCGTTTAATCGCTAAAGTGTACATTGTACGACCCTGCACGAAATAGAATATTCAATAGTATGAAAATAGCTTCGTCCTTTGATACGAGATCGCCAACCTAAATAGGCGAACCTTCTACAACTTTGAATTCCAAGGTACATTAAAGAACAACTATACAGGGTGGAGCGAGAGTAACCAAGCAGAAAATTATTCTATAACACAAAGTAGAAGATCGTTACTACGTACGTACAAGGATAAACGAGAGAAAGCTAAAGGATACAGTTTCCTCGTTTGAGGTTTGCTCTTAATATCATTTATCACAAATTAGAGATGCTGTTGATGTCGTTTATAACAGAGAGCCTGATGAAAACGCTACGTATACGAGGCACATGCATTTTTGTGCGACGAATCTTCAAAAATATCGAAATGATAAATACGTAATAATTCAAAATTACGAAAAACATCCTAAACCATCAAAATCTGATCCCATGGTGTTGTCGCCGCTTATCAACACACGAAACGGACGAGAAATAAATCTCTCTACCCCTTTCGACCCTCCTGCCTCCAGGACCGCAGGTTCAAGCCAAACTTCTGACTTCCGGCCGTCGCGAAGTGTTTATGCTTTCGAGGATGCTGAGAAAGAAAGACAGAGAAGAAGGAAAGAACGGGTGAGAACACAAAGGAGGGGCGTAGCACGGAACAGACAATGGAGCCTTTTCACGGTAAAAAGCAGTTACTGTCTGCGTTTGAAACTTTTCCCCTTAGAAAAATATCACCTTCCTCCCTTCCATCTTGAGGCAGACCAAATAAATGTACAGTAGCTTACGAAAGTATTCGAACGCTTCTGGAAATCTTTCACGAATATCGCGCGTGTCGAAAGTTATGAATATTATGATACGGGTATATGTACCGTGGTAAATGTGAATAATTATGAACGCGAGAACAGTTCCGGCCGCTCAAAAGGCATTCGCTCACTCGTTTGTTTGTTAGGAGATGTGTTTCGATCGCAGCTCCGTACACAACTTCAGAATCGTCGCCAAACCTCATTGAACTGCGGTATTTTGCGTATCCTATGTGTATTTCCAGTCTGCTTTCAAATTTGTTTAATATAATCGCGATAGTCGTGTCTCGTTACACTGTCGTTGACAATTCAAGGTGTTATCATGACATGAACTTTCCTCTGATAGGTGTTGAAATACTTTCGCCAGTCACTGTAGCTCGTGCGCGTCGTCTGTCTCTCCTCGAATTCTCACGCCACGGATTTTCCTCTTCTATCGTTTCGGTTCGAAACCTCAGGCTCCTCGAGCGATATTTCGCGACTTGAACCGCCCCTCTGGCCGGCCGAGTAACCACCGATATCGATTTGCACCGCGTATTATTTCGGTATGTTTGGGGAGCCTTCCAGATGAAGACGGCGTCCGCTTTTTCGACGATTCAACGTATTCGATGCACGTTCGTTCATCGATCGCATAGCGGAACCCGATGGGGCTCGCGGTTCACCGCGGTGTTTCGATGAAATTTTCACCACGCAACGAGGTGCTGGCGATTGCTTGTTAAAAACATCGCCGTAGCTGGTTGGAATGTCGTACGAGGTATGAGCGAAATATTGGGCCGAGGTTATGAAAGGAGGAAGAAAATACGAGGATGCGTGAAGGGAAGAACAATTGGGAAGTGGATCGGCTGTAAGTAGGTGTCGATCGAACGTGCCGTTTTAGGATGGAACTTTTTTATTTTGGGCAAGCGGCTTTCTTACTGTACGAAAGTAGTATTACTCTGATATTAGAAAGATATCGCAGTGGACTGTTTGGAAAGCTTAGCGAAGAAGTATTTGAATCAAAGAATATGTGTTTTGTAATATCGAGTTTTTTTTTTAGATATTTTATTAAGAGTACGTGCCTTTACATCGAAATTGAATGTGATCTTTATCTCGTATGAATTTATCGATCGACGACAGATTAAGAAACGTTTTATCGGTGATGTTTGTGAAGTATTTTGATTGGTGTTTATCGAACGTTAAACAACCAATTTTGCAGAGTATGATAATCAATCTTGTAAATAAGACTACCGAAGTGACTTGACTAATCAGAAGCAAATTCAATTTTGATAAACGCACTGTGCGCTGTGCTTTGTAATAAACTTTAAATAACGTGCATTTCAAGTCTTGCCTTCGTGTTAATTTTGAATAATTACAAAGTCAGTGTCGTGATTTTAAACTTTATCACGATTATCTAGACTACGTTATTCAAGTTTTAGCCGTAAATGAGAAACACTTGTACAAATTGTCGTATACAATTCCCGAGTAATTAAGAATTCGTATTTCATTCTCTTAAGTCACTCACTTGTTCACAATCGTACTTCCTCCTAATTACTCTCTTAACTCTATTCCGCCCTTGTGCCTTTCTTCTCTCCTTTCTTTGCTTCGTTTTTTACCGCTTCAGGCGCCCTATCTAGTTTGCTTTCTTTCGCTGCCGTTTACCTTTATACCCCAAACAATCGGTATGACATGCAACATTGTTACATTCATCTAACAGAAGCTCCGACAATCTCCTCTATTCGTATAGAGTGGCCAATTTTTTTCTGACTTTTTAAACGTACGAAAAAGACGAATTATTTTGCAAGATATTTCTGCTATACCTATTTGGTTATTCTAGTCACTGTTCCATTATTGTTCTTTAACTATTACTACTATTACTTAGGGTAATATTGAATTTTCTGTTAATTTGCGATGTTTCAAATTAAGAGAATAAGTTTACGTCATTTGTGTATTAGGTTTCAAATTTTCTATTGTTTTCTTTTTATAATTTTGATTAATTTTGATTTCGCATAATTTGATTTAATTTTAGAACTTTATTACATATATTTTTTATTTTATTTCTCGATTAGTTTAGCAATATATTAATACATCGCTTAGGATGATTATACTTAAAATGATCATTTTTCTGTTTATTTTGACGCTTCATAATGCGCTTAATGCCCCGTTTTATGTCGTTCCATCGACAAAATATAATCTTTTTCGATGCAGTAGGGTGGCAGCCACCCATCGTGACCCCGTCCGCTTGTCGCGTCATACATGATTGATTGTAGCAGCCAAATTGATTGCTCATTGGCACTAGATTACATTGATTTTCGCAATTTCGTAACAAATTAATCTAACATTGACGCGGATAATGATAATTTTATTAAGTTAAGCGACATCGACTCCTGCGCTATTTATTATATCATGAACTTGATGCTCGGTTATCTAAAAATAAATGCATACAACGTCATATAATATTCAATTCGATGCTGACAGTTACTATTGTATTTTCTCTTGTAATATTAATCACGATACAGTGATTGAGATATCTTCCTCGCATTACAACAACAATAAGAATTAACAACAAGAACAGAATTAACAGAATGTAAGAAATAATTCTGGTGTGTTATATCAAACAAATATTCACGATGAAGATATTCAAGAGAGACTTAATTAAGAAAAATTGATAATTCCGGGAAAGACTCAGATCTGAAAATTCGCTTTAATAATGGTACACAAAACAAAATACTAAATTACGAGCTATATTAGAACCCATTATCTACAGAGCCTACTAAAAAGCGCCATTAATTGTTCCTTTCTCAAAACTACCCCTTTCCCATTCTGTAGTACTGTAAGCGTCACCACCCCATTACTCATTGTTTTATTCCGAAGTTCATCCTCCAAGCCCACCATGGCGCCACGAGAACTCTGCACCACTGCAATGTACACACACTCTATAAATACGCTATTATCGCACAATATTACATTCGGTGTTTGTACAACCGTTAATCAGCGAAGCTATATTTCGTACGCGATTTAGCTGGATAATAACAGTTGCCTCGTTGGTAAAAATCAAGCTGACATTGTCGAAGATTTGGATGTGTACGAAAGAAAATTCCAAGTTGACTTTACGCAAATTGAGTCCCCCAAAATGTCTGTGATTACATCCTTCGACGCTTGAAACGCGTAAGCTTTATCGTTTCTAATTTCACCGTACCTCTTTTCATCTTTCTCGCATCACGATCTCGCCATCTGTCCCTAAATCAATCTCCACCTATGACAGAACCATAAGAACCTCGAACAAACATATCTTATCCCACCAAACCAATTGCTATCCCCCACTCATCCCAGGATCTTCCCTTCACCTTTCATTCAGCTCGTAAGTGAACAAGTTTTCGCAGATTTTAGCAAAAGTTAGTCTCGCGAATCTCTGTATGTGCCCCATTGGGAATGCATTCGCGGAGATTGAAATGGATTCGTTGTTAACGTCTAAGTAGCTTTCAATCCACCCTGGACCAAGGGGAGGTTTCGCCGTATGCGAGGCTGTTGGTCCTGCAACACGATTTTCCAGATACATATAAAGGAGATAGAGGACACAGAGAGGGAGGAAACGACGGTTTTTCCCCGCTCGCGCCTGCGTCCCTGTTTCGTCTAGCTGTCTCCGTTCTCTGCACCCGTTCCAGAGTCTCTTTTGCTTGTTTCCCCTCCGCTTCGATCGCCCCTTTCGCTCGGATCACCGACGACACCGTCCTTGTTCCAGCTACGCGAAACCCTTTTGAACGGTGGCGCCCGTCTGGCTGCCTGCCTTACAGGCGCCAGCAAACCTGGCTCAACACGCGCGCACAGAGACATGGAGCCGAGGACGCAGAACAGTGGAATTCATCATTCATTTTCTAACTCGTCGTCGCGACCTTTCGTTCTTTGCGTTTTTCCCTCAGTTTCTTGTTTTCTCTCTCTCTCTCTCTCTCTCTCTCCCTCTTTCTTTTGTGGACTGAGGTTAAATATGCAGATATCATTTTGTTTCAGACGATCATGGAATTGGTTGACATAGCTGGGATGGTTAGAGTTAATGTCAGGAAGAAGATTCGAGTTATATTTCAGTTGACAGCGAAATTTTGCAAGCTACAAGTTATAGGTTACACATGCTAATGAATATTCCTGTATAGCATTGACAGATTTCTTACCGATACAAGTGGGATTTTAGGAAATAACATTATTGATTAAAGTAGGAAAATTACAAGTTTCTATGGTTAAGGCAAGATAAGAATTTACAAAGATACACGAGTTTCTGATAATATAATCGATCTACATGGATAGGTTTTTGGTATGCAGGAACGTAATGTTACATTAATACGTAATGCACTTCCGTGTGATACTATCTTTTTTCTAATTTGAATCTCCACGAAGAGACTCTTAATACACGAGGGGAAAGAAAACCCGAACCAATTACCAACTGGTAGACACCAAATACGTAGAGAAGTCAAATTACATAAAAAGCCCAACTGTTTCAACTTTGCTGTCGTTTCAACGTTCGTCAGGGGTCAATCGGTATAGAAAAAATATTTGGACTTCGAAGACGAGCTGGTTTATTCGCGAGGAATGATAACGCGACAGACCAGGTCTATATGAAGTTTCAATTAAATTTGTAGAGTAGTTCTCGCCAGAGCTTGTTTTTGTTCTCTTCTCTTCGGATCAACGAAGTAACTGCCGACGATCCAAAGAAGCGTCTTGCTAGTTCCGTGGATGTTACCCGCGAAAGAAACGGTACCACGTCGCGATAATGGAGGAATTTTTTAATTTCGTAGATTGCTTTGTCCGGCGTGTAAAACACTTTCGAGCGACGCGATGAAATTTTCTATTGTGTCTTAATTAAACCTTGAGCTTCCTTCTGCAGCTTCTCTTTCGTCTCGTTCCTAACTCCTCTGCTTTTTTCGGTAGGCTACAGATAAACCCATCGTTTCGTTACGGTCGTTGTTTCATTGGATCCGGAACTGCCTGGCTAGGAAACGACTAAATACACGGAGTAGCTGCTCGAAATTTTTTAATTTCCCGAATTAACTTGTATCACGAAGCGAGGTTCGATGGCGAGGTCGAGTTTTCTATCGGGCTTTAATTACATTTCTCTACCGGCCGGCTCACTCAAGATTCAAGACCGGAACGGACCCGCGAAGCGTTCGTGGAATTTCTCTGAAGAGTTCGCGGTATCCTCGAAAACGCTCCTGCGGATACAAGACCTTTCTTCATCCTGTTCCACGGCGCTCGCGTCTTTTGGGATCGATCTTGGAAACGATTTATCTCACGCTCTCGACCATCTGCTTTTTCCTGTTCTTTCACACCAGCGTCTCGTTGTCTCGATTCTCTTATGAATATTGCGAAAGATCCGATGTTTCTCTATTCTATAAAGATAGTTTATTTATTTCGTGTTTTATGGAATTGCCGTGTTTCTTTACGTTGGTTCTTGAATTATTTCAGTCTTATACGTAAGTCAGTTTCGTATCTACTCTTTGATCTAAATAGTTCGAAACTGTTTTAACAACACGAATGATAACAGACTGAATAAATATTTGTTAGACTTATTAGGTCAAAAATGTATTTATGAGAACGTGACAACACGAGAACACGAGACATGACAAAATAACATACTAATATCTGGTAATTACAAAATAATTACGTGGATAAGTTGTTCCGAACAATCATTCTTACAAATTTCCTCGGCTAGGAGTTTGGCAAGTTGAGTCAATTTCTTCGCTGTCAATTTTGAAATACAGTTTCGTTTTAGTAGCCAATCTTATCTAGGTTATGAAACAAAATCGATTCTGCCAGATATATTTAAAGCAGTCATTTTTCAAATTTTCCTCTATCCTCTAAAATTCTTATTTTAATATCCCGATCATAAAATTGTAGTTTTCAGAACGCGTTTCTAACCCGATCTTTCTTATCCACCAATCTCATTTCGAACTCCTGTAAATTATGTTATTCCTTTTCTTATAGAAACGATACAGAAACGAGGAAAATCGCGCGAATCATCCCATCCTGATAGGAGAATTTACCAAATGTCCTGTTGGACAAATTGTAAAATGCAAATAAAATAATAACAAAAAAAATCATCCCATCCATAAACAACACTTCTTTATATGATCAGTGTGGATGCTTTATAAAATAGACGGGTTATGAATCGTTATTGAGAAACGAGGCTAGATTAAAACACCGAATTCGTTAGCACTAGAGAATCCAGAACAGCGCATCGCTTGTTTCTCATCAATTTTCCTATCCCTGTAACCTTCAGCCCTGTTTCGTTCATTTTTGTTTATTCCTTTTGTCAGTCGGTCCACCCCCTTTTTTCATCTGCTACATCGAGGAAGATTTAAGTGTCTAATAACGGCCGCCCTCGCCAAGAGATGATACAAACATCTCGAGCATCATTCAGCGCCGTATCTTCGAGCTCTTTTTCTTTCTCTCTCCTGTATTTTCATCACTGTTCTACTGCAGTTCCGGCGCCTTCGCAAATCGATGAACTTCCAGCGACAGAACGTTTATTAATCGTAGTTGTCGGTGCAACGCGCGACGATGGCAAATAAAACGGAATTAAGCGAAAGGGAACAAAACAGTAGCCAACAAGATGTAACGAAAAAAAAGAAAAGGGAAGTATAAAAATATAAGAACGTTCTCATTTTCTTGGGCGCTTGTTCCGCGTGTCTTTGAAATGGAAGCAACGTTTTTCGAGAACGTCGGTCCTGACTTGGCTTTGCCTTTGCTTCGCTAAATCGAGACTTTGCGTCGATGTTCCCACAATCTACGGGTACCATGTAGAAATTTTCTTAGATCAATGCAGAATAGATTACTGTAATAGACAATCGATGGATCATCTTTCTGAATAATGTTGATTTTTTTTTCTTTTATTCGTTCACGTTTGTTTAACTTTGTTTTCCAATTGATCGATTTTTTTGAAGAATTACACGCAAAGCGCAAAGAGGATTAGTTAAAGCTCTTAAAATATCGCTTTTAGAACATAAATCGAAAAACCTGCAGCGATCGAAAAAAATACTTGCATATGCGTTTATTTTCCATTAAAGCGTTTGCATTTCAGTCGTTACGTTTCATTTCTACAGTATCAAATTTTTACAGCTACACGGAAGTAATACTAAATTACCAAATGGTACGAACTTTAATACACTCAGACTTAATTAATTATTACGCAAATGCTATAACAAATATGTACAATGACTGTACAATGCTTATACTTAGAACAGCATAGAACTTTTTATATCCTCGGCTGAAATCTAAGGATTTTAAAATTTCTGAAGACCTCGCGCGAACGCCGTCACAGAACAAACAAGCAGTTTATTTTCTGCTGAACGTTCACCATTCACCATAGATACACGAGTACGTACAGAAGGTGTACACCATGTATGTATGAGTCGTGAGATACATAAGAACTCGAGATGAACGTCGAAACGTCTTTCGCGGCATCTTTCCAGGCGTTTCGACGAAACGAAACGCATCTCGAGTGGAGGCTTTTAATTAAGAGGAACGTTCTCCCTGGGTGTATCTGTTTGGCAGCCATGACGAACGAACCCGGTCAGCCGATGTTACGAAAACAAATAGAGCCTGCTCGTATCTTTCGAACGAAGAGCACGAGGTTCTCGCGTGAAAAGCGCGCAAGAAAATTCTTCTGTCGGGGCGTAATTCGTTTGGTCTGGTAAACAGGGCCAATGACAAACGACAAACACGTACATATACATATACGACTTGCCCTCTTTTCTCCTCTTTTCTCGCGGGTCAGCAGTCGGTTCGGAGGCAAACGCTTTCCGACCCGCGGTAAAGACGCGAGGACGAGGACGTGAACCGCCGGGGGGTCGCTCGGTTTATTTGAACAGCGATCCTCTCCAGGGTAGGGGAATTAGGTGTGTTTCTCTTAAATAAAAAAGAGAGCCACCCACTCGAAAACCACGATGTACCACGAGACCAACCGCGAACGACGTTTTACGCCTCTAACGAAATTTTCAATTTCAATTTTTATTCTCACGCGAATTCCACCATCGGGTCGAGTCATGAGTTTTTACGCGATTTCTATGAACCGTTCCACGAGCTGCGCATTGGTTATTTTTATGATTCGATCAGTTTAAACTGTAGGGTATTTATGCAAATTTATGTTTCTATGAACGTAACAAGGGAGATAGAATTTTGACAGATAATCGTTTTACTTGTCAAATATTGTTCCACGATTTTTTAATTCCACGATTCTTCATAATTCTTGAAAATTCGTTCGTTCTTCCGTCGTAGCGGGAGAAAATTCCATTGAAAATATTTTGGACGGAGGTAATAAAAAAGGAATGTCTGTTAGAGCAATGTTCAGTGAGTAAGGCGGATGCTGAACATAATGTAAAATTTTATAAGAAGGATTTCAACATTCACATACAAGATGGAACCAGAAGCTATCGAAGCACGTATAATATTTAATACGGTCAAACGTTATTACTATATTACATATTATCGTTATGTTATTACACATTATGGCAATATTCCATTATTCGGACTTAAGGTGCTTCAATCAGCCATCGTTCTAACGAATGAAACGTCCGAAGATCGAAATGCTTGCTCCATAAGAATCTATTATCAGCATATTCGATTGTTCCAAGTTCTCGCGCATTGTTACGATCTTGCATTCGATATGAAATGAAAAAGAGCTTGTGGATTGGACGAATATGTACGACTATGATTTCGAGTGTTGCGCCGGTCAGTCGATCGTCGCCAGTCATTTATCACGAAACTCCGGAAAATCTGCGGACCGACTGTAAGCCTGACGTCTGCACGAATTAGACTCGCAACGGTTCGCGAATGGCGTTGCTTCGTCATGCGAACGTTTCTATGTACACGTAGCATTATCGCGCGTTTCATTACCGCGGAGCAAGCGTTGACAGCGATATTTGCACGGCTTTGAAACGTACACCTGTGCCATTAATCTTGCGAAGATCCTCGAGAATCGTCGTCGACTGCTGAAAGTGAACCGAAAGCTCCGATGTCGAGTGCCATAAAACGTGGCCGCGCCCCTTAAGAGGGAAAACGACGACTACGATGACGACGATGGGCTGCGTCAACGACGGTGTAGCCGTACGTGATAAAGTACTGAAAACCGACTCGAGTCCACCGCGTGCGCGTGAAGATCGTTTAAATTACTAATTCTTTGGTTACCAGCTTCGATAAGAGAGTTAATTGCCATCAAAGTGAAGGGAATGGATAGCCGTTGCTTGGCTCTCGTCACGTTTCCTACGCGATCCTCCGACCAACGCAACGTGGAAATGTAAATCCCTTATCTCTGAGTCTTCTGTTTGCTTGATAATACGCGACACGAATTTGATTAAACGCGCAAACGTGTTTTCCACACGGTTCGTCGCCCGTATTCGTCGTTTCCCCGTTTCCGTGTGGGAAATTCGTTGAATTGTAAAATTAACGATGCTCCCGTGCTATACGGCCTGTAATAATATAATTCAGCTGTAATTAGCTCGCCAGATTGCACGGCGAAGTTAAAGAAATAACGTCGGGCTGAACTATACAATAGCTCCGTATTGTTGAGTAATTCAATTGAAGTGGCAATGATTTCTGTTCAGCTGGACGATGAGAAAATTATCTGCAAGATCTGGAAATTTTGATCTATTAACGAGTTAAATAATTGTTGGCGAGACGATAATTATTATTATTATTTATTCTTAATTCCTGTCTTGCGGCTTGGGATGTCTTCTAATTTACATTCTACTTGCTTACAATATGTGCTTAGACTCAGGGATGTGTGTGTGTGTGTGTGCGCGCGTGTGCGTGTGTGTGTTAAAAATACTTTCAAAAATGATCTTGTTTTACTTTTACTTTGCACGATATTCAGTTGCAAACTTTGTAAATTTCGATCTTTTTGTTCGCGAGATGTAAGATACGATATGGATATTTTCAAAAATTGTTAGTTTTATTTGTGTTTCACATACGAAACACATACATATTACAAACACGTGAGATATTCATAGCGTGATATGAAGTTTCGTTACGAAATATATACATGGCTATCCTGTGGAATACTAAACGTATTTTTAAAAATAAATCTCTTTCTATTTTCTCTTCCTTCGCACGAAACGATATCCAATTGTAAATATTGGGAGAAGGAAACAAAATATACATAATATAATATTACATATATTCGAGTGAAGTTGTTTAGTTTTAATTCCCGTTCTATATCTTGAGCGATAAGAGTCACCAATGGTCTTCATTGCGTAAAACATAGAATACAAATAAAACTAAAGTATCCATGATCTAACGCTAATCGATCAAAGGTTAGAACGATCTAAATTCGTCTACCAAAGAAAAAAAAAAAAAAGAAAAAAGTTACTCTCATAGCAAGCATCCCAACAGTGTCCATAAAATACATAAATTGCCTGTGACAGCGTATTACATTATAACACTCGTATAAAGAGCACTCTAAACATTGATTTACTACACGATATTCCATTTAACGTAAAGACTGTGCAAACATCGATATTAAACACGTTATCTCTCTCCATAATTAATTCGTACACAAAAGATAAACTAGTCAAGGTTTAGCTAACAAGCGTCGAGGAATCCATCAGAAACAGTACCATTAACATATTTGTGAATACCATAGTATGATATTCTTTAATGCAAGAACCATCGAATGTCCCGAAAAAAGTCGGAAACATTCTCCGTTGAATATTCAGCGGGAAAAAGGAAGAATTATGCGCAAGGACGTGGCATTCTTGTAGAGGCGTATAAAAATGCAAGGATGCGCGTAAAAGAAAGGCAAAAGAACGACAGGGAAAAAAGAAAGAAACGTCCGAGAGAGGAAGAATCGGTTGATCTCGCGGAGAACCGCGAGATCGTGGCTTTCCCACTCGTTGCTCGGCGTTCGTACCTGCGTGCCGAGTAGCGCACCGGTGGCAACCGAACGCAACCGAACTCTGCCGAAGGCCGAGCCGAGCGCGTACGAGCTGCTCCCCGCCACAGTCCGAAATCGGCTAGCGTGACGATACGACGTGCGGGAACAGTCGTTTAATGGTAATAGACCCGATGCCTTGTATCGTTTTGATCCTCGATATCGGTACGTCATACATCTGAGTCGAGCAATACCGCGGATAATCGAGTGTTCGAGTGTCAGTGACGAGAATAGTACGAAAGATTTTGTGAGGAAGAAAGGAGAACGTTTATCGAGAGACCTTCGGCGTTTAGTGCAAGAAGAGGAATCCCTGTTTGTCACGATGGCAGCCCACGAGCATCATTGGGCTGTTGCTGTTGTTATCTTCGCGTTGTTACCGATTATAGGTGAGTGTTTCAAAATAATAATAATAGCGAAACGCGAGCTGCAGCCACCGGACACGTGCACGTTCCCACGAAGTTTTTGCGCTTTCGCTACAGCGACCAAAGTCACCGCGGTATTCCGGACTGGCACGCGATCGCTCAGCAGGTGGTTAACCAACGCGCAGTACCGTGGAATTCCGGCCGAAATATACCAAGCGATACTGAACGTTGGAATTCGATTGCATCGAGTTCATTAAAATCACCTCGGAAACTTGAAAACTTAAACTCGTCGACTCTATATGAGTACCTACGTGCTCCGCTAGGTTATAATGGATTCGAGCGAAATGGCGAATAAAACATGGTAAAATCACAACGCTATATACACTCGTAAGAGCCTATCTATATTCTGAATATCTGATTGCTTTGACGTATTGGGTTTGTCAGAATCCCAATTTGTTAAATACTTGCATTGCATAAATCTCTAAGTATGTGGGTTATAACGAATTCCAGCAAACTGACGAAACGTTTCAAAATCACAATACTATATGCACTCGAAGAATCTATCTATATTCTACATATTTGATAGCTTTGACGTATGGTCTAGTTCGTTCAAATAGCCGTCTATTCTGCAACCTTATCTTGTCATCTCTGTCGGTAAAGCGCGGCAACTTTACTCGGATTCAAATATCTCGAGCGTCGCGGTACCGTAACCGTCGTTCGTGCACCAAAGCTATCCGTGGACGCGTTTTTTCCACCAATGAAGCGACTACGTGTTCAGCATAATGAGCGAGCAACGTGAAATCGTCGCATCGGTTGCACCTGCGATGCTCGCAAGTGACCATAGTTGCGCATTCGGGAAACTCTAAGAGTTCATCAACTTGACGTTAGCAGGCATGTCAAAATGCGAGACGTGATATCGTAATTGAAAGATACTATCTCTCGTGTAATCTATCGAACGGTGACTCATACTGTTTGACACGTACTTATTGGAACGCAATGTAGCTAGAAAAATCAAGTTCATTATCTCTCACCTATAGGTACTATTTCTATCAATGGAACTATTTATATTTCCAGCCGTGTTTCTAGAAATTCTTTGGCGAACCATGTTTCTAGTTTCTAGTTATCTTTCATCAGCAGTAGATATTCCGTTTTTAGCACTGCTTTCGCATACGAATACTGCCGTCCAGATATAAAGCATTGACGCGTGAAAACGTAGGAAGAGGTTTGACAGTAGCAATTGTCTGAGGCTGCTTAAATGCAATTGTATTTAAAATATAATCCCTCGTTAATGTCGCTTTGAAGGATTGCATGCTGCATTATTACATTGACTAATTTTTCTGCTTGCAAGGATGTTGCAAATGAAGATTAGGAATTTTATTATACTCTAGTAAAAAAAGTTCCAAAATTATCGAATATACTTTCTGCGTACGTTATTTATGGTATACGAAACATTTTGAAATTATCAGTGTTACAAGACACGACAGCCATGATCGTATCGATCGGGACGAATCTGAAAATGTACGTAGGAGTTAGCGGATATTTATTGTTAACACATACCTAGTAAGATATTAGTATACATCGCGAATATTCACTTTAACCATATAATGAATATCGGTTAGAGATAATTCCGTTGCATATTCAATTTATTACCGCGAAATATGTATTAACACTGAACATCTCTAACTTCTATATACATCTACAGATTTCTCTCAAACTTTAACAACACAATGACAATAGTCGAGTCTCGTTACAGGGCTAATGAAATTTCCAAATATCTCGTATGAAACACCTTGATATACTCGTGAAAGGTTTCTGCAGGTGCCCCAACGCTACTT
This sequence comes from Bombus superbus, assembly GCA_014737385.1. Lineage (NCBI taxonomy): Eukaryota > Metazoa > Arthropoda > Insecta > Hymenoptera > Apidae > Bombus > Bombus superbus. Next base: position 79,872 of record JACXIK010000024.1, read on the forward strand.
TCGCGTTCAACTGTGCACATTGTGCATAACCTTCCGATATATATTCAGCGGCTCAATTTCAAATCGCTGTAGGAATGCAAATACCAATTAGCGAGGTTCTCGACTCTTCATGAAAGAGCAGGTTCCTTTTCCAGGTATAATCCCGATAACGTTGCCGTGTACGCGTATTAAGAACGAAAGAGAGACGTCTCTCTGTGAAACTGTGGGCCTAAGCAAAGAGGCCGACACCTGAGCAAACTGATCGTCTTGCACCTGTACGTCCGCTTTGGTATAGAAGAAAGGTGCACCTTGCGCGGAGTCGGCTTTCCGCTAACAATAACCTGACCTCCAAGGGACCGTCTGGGCCCTCTGGTCGCGTCCAAGGGAATCAGGGAAACGTTACCTGAAAGTCAGGCTCTGTTGCGTCGCCTTTGTGTTGTTCGAGCACTTTCCGTGAAATTACAGCCACGGCCTCGCCGCTGCAATTCTCCAATGGTATACCTGTCCGAATGGTTGGTGCAAATTGCCCGTCGGTGTGGAAGGCCGTGGTGGTGGCGGCGGCCATTTCTGGGCTCGTTCTCCCTTTCATTTTCGATCATCTACGATATCTGCTGATCCTCCATAATGTATATATATATATATATCAATGTTTATAAGAATTTAGACGCTATAACGTTCAAGGAATATGGTAATGAAGTATAGTACGACATAATTAAGTTCGATAAAATATAGGAGGTTGAGCCTCATTCTTAGAGTAGAGAGTATAGTTGTGTTTATAACAAGATACTAATTAGGTTGTTACACATATTCGTTCCGTTTTCTCCACATATTCCATATTTCTCAATATTTCGCGATAAGCGTCAATGATGTTGGAAATATTACAACAATCGCGAACGAATTAGAGCGATGATATTTTGAAATTAACGACTACACGTATGTAGTATTTTATACTTTTCTGACGTTTGGTAAAATTCATCTCGGCATTGCTTTTCGCCAGAATCGTGCAAAAACTCTGTTTGATAAAATTCATCGTTTGGTATAATTTCCACGGATATTTCTGCTGTACCAAATCCAGGTTACTTGCAAACATCGTACATACATATAAGTTTCAGCGTCGTTCCAATAAAAATTGTTACGTATTCACCAAATTGTCCAGACTACTTATAAACAGATACACGTATACGCCTTCGTCTCTTGGCGTTTTCTTCGTCTTCGTCTATCGGAGAGGTCTCGCGTCGCCACAGTCCGGTTTCGTCGAGTCGCCTCGGAATCGCGTTGTTTTTTTCCCTCCTCCTCTTTTTGTCCCGTTGTCCCTTCGCTTCTACAAGCGTGCCTCAGCTCGCGCACCGGTTGTAATTTATAAATGGCCATCGCCTGCCACGAGCGAAACAGAGACAGTAGAACGGTACCGTTTCGGTAGACCGTTTCACTTTCGAAGCGGTTAGGAGCAACACGGTTATAGAAGCACGGGAACAGGCTGTTGTATGTGGTTCTGTGCGTCGTATACTTAGGTTCCAAGAAAGGCGTTAGCCAGCCAGTTGTTTCCTCTGAAATTTATTTGTCATTGTTCGAGACCGGCTATGACTTACGCCACAGGAATACGCATCTGCATTCTTTTGAGTGTCTGTGGTAGGGCACAAAGAGGATCGGTTCCACGGAGAAAGTGTCGCAACGACAATGCTACGCGTTCGAACGTGAATAGAGAGAGAGAGAGAGAGCGAGAGAGGAATAGCACACGCACGTGTACTGGGTGTTTCTGAAATTGTGGTAGGTACATACAATCGGAAAGGACGTCGTTCTTTATCCAAAGATCAGTTGAAAATAACAACCTTTCATTTGACGCTTGGCTTTCGAGAAAATTGAGTTTGAAAATTTGTCAGGGGCAACGACGACAGTCGATTTGAAAGAAAATTTTCAGAAGCAAATAACTGACAGAAATTTATGCTACGCGCGAGACTAATAAATCCAAAACGCGATAAGATCATTTTCATATCGCGTGCATAACATTTTCCGTTTATTTTATAATTATTCCACGAGATGCTTTACAGCCTGAACGCAAAAACATCGAAATTTACTGCAATCCTGTATTTAGAGCGATCCCTTGAACAGGTAATCAAACATTCGTACACACTTAACTCTGTATATCGCGTGCTTCTCCGCGAGATTCTTCGCGATTACCTTAAGAGTTGGCAGAGAAAGGAAAAAGGAAGGATGCGCGAAGCAATCGAGACGCGGAGAAAAACGTTAGATAGCTGGAAGATAAACGGGCCTGTGGCTGACCTTTTCTCGTTTCAGCATTGTACGCGATGCCACAGCGGCCTCTCGCGTGCACGGATAGTATCCTAGCTTATGTTTCTTTTTCTCTTCAAGTTCGTCACACATTACACGAGAACGAGCAACATGCTCGGGTCATCGATCCTTCCTTTTTTTTTTCCTCTGCTTTTTCACGTCGCATTGTTACGCGGTGACCCATTGCCGTGGACCATGGATTCCGGGGCCATTAAAGTTCCTTTCTCCCGCTGACTCGCCATTATCCAGCCGCATAAATATAAGCGATGCAACCGTTAAACCTTTTAGACCACTCGAATTCTATCGGAAAGTTGTAAACCTGTTCGTTTACGTATTAGAAACGTCAGGATGCGCAGAATTGATGTACGAAAACGAACAAGGACCTTTCGAGTAGCGCGCAATAAAAATAATTCTTGGACGTGTCTTGGACATTTTTTTTTTCTAGAAGAAACGAAAGAATAATTTACGGTCTTCGATTTCAGAAAATTTTTGCAGAATTTTAGCAAAGTATTCGTTATACGTATCGCGCAGCTGCGAGCGTCTTAAATAATCGCGAAATCATGAAAAATGTCTGTGTTCTTCGTACGTTGTCTTCCTGCATCTTCTTTCGACGATGATCCAAAAATTTCCCATTGGCGAATTGACGAGTTAGAAGTTCTAGAATGGGCACTTCTCTTTTACAATTCGACGATTGTAAGAAGACAAGCAGAAGAAACGGATGGGTTGTAATTTGTAAAACATACTTTGAAAATTTTCTTCGTTGTTAAACACGTTGCTGCTATCCATATTACCCATACTACAATCTATCCATACTAGTAACTTTCAACTTACGTCTTGTAAAATTTCGCTAATCGTAGTACGCGCATATTACTTCAATAATCGTGCAAGAGCTCCTCCCAGAGACTCTAAATACAAGGAATTAAACGTCGAAAACAGGCAGAGCTAAGGCACGGACATACCGCTGAAACTCGAAGTCTGCTCTGAAAATTTTCTTTGAATTTGCTGGCGGAAACGCGAAAATAACAAAAAAAGAAAAAAAAAGAAATTGGCTAAATGCAACAAAGTTGGAACAATTAGAGAACGTGGTAGGGAAGAGGAGAATTTTAGTTTACTCGCGAGAGTAACCGTTGATTATGGTTGTTATATAGCGTTCGCTATAAAATATTCCGTGGAAACCGAGCAACTACAGTAGCACCACTTAATGAGTCTTGGTGCTTCTCTTTCTTCTTTCCTCCTTCTTTTTCTACCCTTTTTAAGACTAATATGCTGAACGTCGTAGAAAAAGAACAGTTTTCCGCAAGAAGGACAGAGACGGAGAACGTTAAGGGTGTTCTAGGGATTGTGAAATAAACGGGGAGAAAAATGCTCCTCCGGTCTGCTCGCTTTCCGTTTACGTGGCTGATAATTAGCGATTTTTCGGCAGGAAATGAAAAACAAACATAAAGCACTCGCGTGGCTCGTTTCAGCAACGCTCTCTGGCGAAATAACCGGGAAATTGAGAGAGGGAGAGACCCCGTTGGCGGGATAGGAAGGATCGTTTGCCTCTGGTTTCATCGCCTCGAACAACGCTGGAATTTCGCTGGAATTCAGAGAGACCCCTGATATATGTTACGCGTGTATTTCTGATGTCTATGCACGATAGTTTGAGAGGAGAATCGATCGACATAACGTATTAAGTTACTGCATAAATTCTTCGCCCTTAAACAACGAGGAAGTAATCGTTATTACAAATCAGCTTATCTTATACGATTCTACGTGAATTTGTAAAATACGCGATTATTTATTCGAATATTTTGTAAAATGCAAGAAGCAAAGATCGGAAATAAATAGCTGTAACACGGACTACGTTTCTTAGAACAATTACGCGAAATCTATCTTCGTTCCGATTAGATTCATGCAATATTTCATATCTGTGCAAATATAAGTCAAAGAAGAAAAAACAAAAAAGAAATAATAGAATCTAGATAGACATTTATTTTACTCGATAAATATCGTAACGAGTATTACACTGGGGGCATTTTATCTTGCACGTTTGAAGTACATATAAAAGTTGACGACTCGCAGCTAGGTTAAACGACAAATCAAATAAATCCCTCGTTTTAATTAAAAAATGAAAACATTTATTTAAAAATGTATAACGCGATATCTCTTTGTCGCAATGTCGCTACTAGACAACAATGTTCTAAAATGTTGGAAAATTGTGCGTGTCGTTCGATCGGCAGTGTTTGCAGGTTCTTTGTATTTTCGTTGCATTTCCAATAATTTACGAGCTATGCCGACCCAGATGGCTATCTATGTTTCTGTACTGAATTCTGTGTTTTAAAAAATACCCTATCTGCGCTACGTTTTAAAATATTCGTGCTCATTTGAAATTGAATGCGACAAATGGAATGCTTCGTGTCGTTCTGCTTCTTATTCGTCTTTCTGCGCAGTTTCAAACGAAAAGTTACTTCCAATGGGATACTGATTATGGTTCTTCGTGCTGTGTGGCGTGTAACGCTTAACGAGATAGCGAAGCTCTTCAGCCTAGAGATGTTTTACGTGGTCGTAGAAGCGAGCTTGTAGAAGGGTTACGCGTATAGTGAGAAACTATTCATCTGAAAACACTCAAACAACAAATTGTTTTAGGGCTTGTGGTATATCTAAATATTCGAAGCATCCATATAAAAATGGGAAACGGTAATTCGAATGTAATATTTTAGATTTGGGGCCCGTGTCATCGTTGGGTCATAAATAAGGTGGTCGTAATATTTTGCGTTAGATTTAAAATAACACGTAAAATAAAAGATACAAACTAGAATTAACGTTGTGTAAGCAAACTGGATCGTTCGCGTCCAAGTCTAATTATTTCTGTTATTCTAGACTTTCAGAAATTTCTCAACAAAATTTCGATACGTATATCGATGACTTCGTGACATTATGCGTACAAACCTTCGTTATGTTAAATATCTGAAACTTTATTTTATAAAAAATAGACATTCGGAAGAGGAGAAGTTCAAAGATGTAATTTCGATTTCCATAGTCCAAAATTAAGCAGTTTCTATCGCCGATCATCCGTAACCCAATAACATTGAGAGTTAAGAAACGAATTACCCGTCTTCATCTCCTCCTTCGTCTCCTTTCTAAATTCAATCTTCATTAATACAAACGATAATAACACCACTTACTCAAACGCGATAATAAATTACTGTTAATTACATTCCAAGATTAAGAGTCGATTTAAATTAGTCCAGTGTCGCGGTACAGAGAAGAAGGAAAAGAAAGAGACCAGAAAAGGACCAAAAAATCGTCGCGAATTTCCTTCGAACAAAGACAGCGCACGATAATTTCCGTGTAGTTGCGCGTGGATCATTTAACGAGTCGGTCGATTGACAGGGACACGCTTTTAATTGCGATTTCTGATATCCATAATCCATATTTCGCCCGAGGGGGAGCGTCGAGGAACGTTCAATTTGCGCGTACCAAACATTAATCAAGCGGTCGAAACGTCGAACAAATGCGGAGTAACGGAGAAAACAGTCGGAAGTGGAAAGAGACAGTGTTACAGCGTTGGTTGGAAATCGTCGAATAGAAATAATTTTCACCTGCTGTTGTTGTTCTCGCGGACAACGAATGATCGATTATGCTGTTAAAACTCTGCACGCGTGTACACGGCTATCTTATCACGAAAAAGAGAGGAATGGGAAGTGTACATCGCGACGAGATAATTCTTAATCAGCGATCGAGGCGCGAGTTAAAATTACGAGCGTGTTCCTGTCGACGAATGGCCTTCTATTAAGCAAATCCTACACGATGAGACGAGATTTACTTCTAGGCAAAATCTCGTGTGAAACCGTTGTTGGTATCGTACGGTTACTCACAGTCAGCAACTTTGAAACTCGACAGCGAGATGTCGTTTCCACATCAACCTTTCACAACGATTAATAAAAATATTTGAAGAAGCATATCGAACATTTTGACGAATACATATTGCGTGGATTATACGAGAGACATAAAAATTCCATTGCTACTATAACGAGATACGACATATAGAACCTGCAATATCTTCGGCATTCCTCTAATCAATCTTGCGATGCAATAGTTTTTCTTTCTTTCGTACAGTACTTCTTCCTCTTCGACATACTACTACACATAGCTACTGCTATATCTGACAATCACGTGTACTGCAATTTTTTATATACGCATATATATATTTTTTTATCTACGATATATACACTACTACTGCTGATATGTATTTGAACGCTTACAAATTGTAGTAAATATATAAAGCATATTTCAAACGAATCTCTTTAATCCACCGTTATAACGTATCGCGAGCGAGTATTCACGATAGCCAATTCGCCTCGCATGAGACACGTCTTCAGGTAAAATCTCATCGTGTAGGGATTGCTTTAGTCCCACGTTCGTAGGAGTTTATCTCGCGACGCGTTCTCTTTCCTCGTCAGTTTCTTACGTTGAATTTTTCAACGCACGTTGTTTGATTCCTCTCGTATCATTCTGCAATCTTTGCTTTGGAATTTTTTCCAAGGAAGAAACTATGAAATTTCGATGACACCAACGCTGAAATTACACGCTAAGATCATTCAACTCCGCGTAGCAAAGCGAGGAGGCAACAGAGATATTTTCTGTGCATGTTAACTCGTTCGCTGCGAATATTGTTCGTGCTGCATAATTGTTATTAATGGTACGAGATATCGAATGGTATTCTCCCGCGCGAGTAACAGTCGGTGCGTGAATTTGTTATTTTTGCTTGAAACGTCGCTTCGCCGTTCGCTCGAATCGTACAGAATGCTGCACTGCGACTGTCTGTTCGCTATTAGCGAACAGCTTTGACTGATGCGGATTTATACGTGTATATATCGTTGACGAATAACTGTTTCTCTCTGTTTGCTTTATTGATTTTTTAATCGCTTATATTTAGCTCTCTTATCAACTATAATTCTACAATTTTCGAAGAAAATTTCTTTCGAATTTCAGCCTTGTTATACCATTATGCGAAATCTCCAACCTCTCAAATTACGAATCTCTTTACACGCTTCCTCTATTTTCTTCTTTTTTTTCTTTTCTCGCGTGTATGAAGATTCCAACATATTTCAACCAAAATCGGCTCCCTAACGTTTGATTAAATTTCCTAAAATTCGAAGCAGCCGTCTTGTCACATCGCAATTCCTTATTTTCGCGTCAAAAGTCTTGCTAACTCTATCTTCGCTCCACATCGTTCCAAACCTGAAGCTACTTCATTATCATACTCCGACTATCCGGCACATCCCAAGAACGCTAGAACGTCTTTTAGAGACGACAGCTCTTGTCTAGAACGTGAATGTTGCATCATTGTCAGCGAATAACAGGCCGTCAAACGAACCCGGACGACGTCTTTGTGCGTTAGCACGCGTCTCCATTTGACTCTCTCTTTCTCTCTCTCTCTCTCGTGTTTCGAAACTATTAAGTTTCCGAACGAAAGCTTAAATGCGCCTCGAATCTCTCGACACATTTGTACAGTGAAGAGCGTACGAAGCGAAAGTATATATCACGCTTGAATCTTCTACGCGTTGTCCGGGTGAGCAAGAATGAATGGAAAGTCGGGTAACGTTGCATCCTCGTGGAATCGGTTGCATGCGTTTTGTATTCCAGTCACACACACACACGCACACGCACACACAATCCGGTTGGATCGGGCTTTTTCAACGAACTGAAGGATTCGATGACGTCACTAGGCCGCCCGTAGGATTAACTAGCTAAATACTTCACGTGAATTAAGCCGACGCCCACCCACGCTTCGACGTGCAAGGGCTCCACGGACCGAGTTACTTTACTAAAATAACAGCTGTGTTATTTAATCACGTGCTTTCCGACCTATCTGGCAAGGAAGAATACATACTACGCATAGTGCTGCCTTGTCTCCTTTCGAAGATGATTACACGTGCTTGGTTCTTGGAGTATACGAAGCGATTGTTGAACACGATTTGGAAATTTGACGTTAGTTTAACTTATCGAAACTGTTTTCAGGCTTTTTCATCTAGGTTGCTTAGAAATATACGAAAGTTCGTTTAAGGAGGTTTTCCCCATTTGCACGTTCATTCGATTTGTTGGCTCCTGCATAGTTTGGAAGTAGTTTTCCTAATATTTAAACGATGTTTATTGGAAGGAAGATACAGCAAATTGATCGTTGTGCTATTTGGATCGATATTTGAGTGCTGCGTATGTTTCTCATAAAATATTCGAACTATTTCAACGTTTCTTTCTCATAGAATCGATACGATCAATTTTGTTACACGCTCTAAAGTATCGCGATATAAGTAACAACAAAGTAGTCGTCGAACGAAATAGATGGTAATCCGATGAAACAACGACCGGTGGACATGAACTTTTCGGTACAATAATATCTATCTAGGAGATCTCAACTATCTACGATAAATCTAAGATGGTTTAAAACGAAACAAAATGATAAAACGACAGTTCTGCCGATCCATAGGATCCTATAAATCCGGTATATTACTGTTACATTATACAATCTTAAAGAAACTTTACAAATCGCCAGTTACGTATCTCGTTTTACGGTCGCGCGTTCTTCAAGCGGACAAATTACAGTCCACGAGACACTCCAAAGCGTTTGCTACGCTCTTCCTCGTTTCTTTATATTTTTTTTTTTTTCTTCTCGCAAAAAGAGACGTCTCGACGTCTTGGACGAACACGATGGACGCTTCCACGAGGAAAAATCGTTATCGTAGAAATAGGCTTTAATTAAAATATTCCGACCAGATGACGTCTCCTCGCGTCGTTCCTCCTCCTCCTCCTCCTCCTCTTCCTTCTCGTCCTTCTGCAGCGTTTGTTAGAAACGCACGCTTCCGGGGTTCGTTGAACCTCTCTTTCTGCCCGTGGAAGTCGCAGAGGAACGATATTACATTTTTCTGAAGCAATTCCGATGCCGGTTGCGGACCTCTCGTTTCTCGTACTTCCGTAAGAGATCGAGGATAGTTGCCATTAAGTTCGATGAACATCTCGACCAACGAACGATGGGAGAAATCTCTCGTGAATATTTTCTTAGAAAATTAAGTCGTCTGGGTGGGTTGATTGACTCGAATTGAGAGGATGACGTTGCTCGAGTGTCTTACTTTCGAACTCTTCGTCCCGATGCTCTTTTATTTCTGTTAAGACTCGTTTAGATTGGAAGACTATCGAAATATTAATAAATAATGATAATCGCGCGTATAATAATAATGCAATTGATTAAATGGAATAATAAATTTGAATTAAATTCTTCTCTTGATTTGAATAGCAAATATGAAAATCAGATAGTTGTTGAATTAATAATAGGAGTTACACCGATTTCACTGCACGAGTAAGAAGTTCTTGGTACGGTCGAGTTTATGGTTGCGAAAGAGTCTTGAAAGTTGTATTCTTGCAATGATCGTCCGATCGTACCATGATAAATTAGAAGTTGAATATTCGGAAAATTATAGACGATGAAATAATGAATATTTGGAGGATTTGAAGAATTTTTACGTGTACGTAACGTTATGCAACGAATCTTCCAAATCGTTTCACCAATTTTTCATCGCAAGTTTAATCTGAGATTAAACATTGGCGATACACAAAGATGATGCGGGAATTTTAATTTAATAGTTTTAATTAGTTCGGACGGATATCGTATCGTTTGTGCCTATTAATTTCTAAATTAAGAAATCCTCAATTTTTTTTGGATAAAACGCGAATCTTGCTTTTTCACAACGACAACTTTGGCAACTTCTACTAAAATGATCGTTAAACAACTTTTACAAAGTTTCTACCAACTATACCAGTTGAAGTAAAACGAGCTACCAAACAGCCAAACTACATTACAGTATCGTTTCCTGAGAATTTTTCAATTTTCGTAAAACGATACGTGATCAATGTTTAATTCTGCATAAATCAACGACTCACCTCGATGGAATTGACCAATTTGGCTTTCGCGCACCATAAATGTCGAAATGTCGTTAGTTAGAGCCGCGAAATATATATTAACCAAAGTTGTATTTAATTCGGTGGCTTCTATATAATAGCATTACCTTGTAATGATATAATTTTTAGAAACAGTAACAATTGTGTGTTTCTGAGTAGAACTTTTGAAACGATCCACGAACCACAATCAACTAAAAAAAATTCCGCCCACAAACCACTTCTCCGTGGCAATGGGCCACAAACCTCGTCGACACGGGTTGGTCGAAATTCGAATTCACGATTCACAGTGTAGATCCTCCACCCCAGGCCGTGAGACGTTCCAGGGTCCGCGCAACGAATGTAAAATTAATTATCCCCTTAATCGTGCGGGAGACCGCGTGCATGAGATTCAGGGCCGCTTAATTTGAATGCTCGTCAAAGTGACGTGACTGGTGCGGCCCGCTGCTGGATGACGCATACACACACGCGCGCGCGCACACGCACACACACACACACACACACAAAAGAATACACAAATGAAGCAGAAAGAGTCCGGTAGAATGGAAGAAGAACAGCAACGTGAAAGAGGAAGCAGGGAATCGTGTCTCTTTTTCGAGCAAAAAGGAGAAGAGGAAAAAAGATAGGGGATAGATAAAAAGGAAAGGAGACGGACCGCGGGTTTTGTGAAAACCTGTTTTGGGTTTCTGCCAGTAACCTGCCGCGTGCACCTGTACGGACAAAGAGAGTTTCGAGGGAGCCTTAGCCTTGTTCGGCTTTTCAACGACCACCGCGGGCCTTTTCCTTCACGATGGACGCGTCCACCCGGATCGTACTTGTATACCGGGTGTCTCAGGGTGTGCCAGTAACAGAGAACAAGTTGCCTAACTACCGCCGCGTGTCTTCTAACTTGCGCGTAGAACCAGGATCCAACCTCCTCCGTCTTTTGGTCGTCGGTGAAATTACGACGACGATAAATTATCCCCTGGCACTTCCCCTCGAATATTTCCGCGGCGCTTTCGTGTGTAGATAGCAGGAGCGCGATGCTCGACCTGGAAGTCGTGCTCGTTGTGCACACAGTTATCTTACGGAAATCGGGATTTACCGCTGCACGAAACGTTTCCACGTCACACAGTGGTCGAGTCGATGTCGTCGAAACGACGCTCGCTGTGACGTGTCTCTCTTGTTAGGGTTGTGGCGCCGCGGCGGGGTGAAGTACACCATACGGGGAGAAGCACGATATAGTTTGGATCTAATCACGAAGTTGGAGGTATATTCTAAGAACGAGTACTTTGGAAAAAGAAGGATAACAGTTTTCATATTGCGAGCATCTTGTAATTCTAAGATTTTATAATTCAATAATTTCTCACAGAAATTTTGTACGTTGCTGTTGCGTATTTTGGGAGAGTTTGCGTAGAATTAGCGTAGGTGTGTGTTTGATTTCTTTTAAGATATAGAAATATAAGATTTCTTACACCCGTGCATTACCTACGCGTTTTTCGTATAACTCTCGTTTTGATTTGCCGGATATAAATTTTATACTTTAATCGTCCATCGTGCCAGTGTTCCATCGAACGCTATGTCTGCGTTATTTGCTCCAAATTCGTCACTGTATGATATCGATTAATTTGGAAAGATATTAGGCTCGATCGAGAGGAAATCTCTGCTTCCGTTTCATTTTTGTTTCGGCGATTTATATCGTTCGTGTATGCACGTGTAGAAGCGAACGAGTTTAGGTCGTTTCAACGTCAGAGGCAAGATTTATTTGGTGAAATGGAGCAGAAAGGGCTTTCCTTTCCTGGCTTCGAAATGTATTCAGGGCCTGTGGAAAATTCTATTCACGTCTCGGGCTGTTCCCCTAATACAGTCAAAAGTCGGAAATATAAAATTCTTTATAGTTTCGTCCGGGCGTTATTGCACCCTCTTTGTTGCGCGCGAAACCACAACCCATAAACTTCTCTCTTCTGTTCTTGCTGATTTATGTATATCGTCCTCGTGAATACGTTGATGCGGTCTTCAAACGTAAATTTGTTTGTTTCATCAACGATCTTTACACTCGAAATAATATAGAAATAATTGACAATTTTTGTGTCGCATAGAAGAGTAATTTGAAAATTCGATAGGCCCATTTTTTATTTGCATTTGTTGGGGTTAAATATGCGTCTTTTCCCGGTTCGAACATTACGTATTTACGTCCAAATTAAATTCCTTTACCGTTCAAAGCTATTGGAAAATCTGAAAATGTCTAGGATAGTTATATCCCTGTTTACAGAATATATATTTATTTATTATAAAACATAATTGTATTCGGGATAAGATTGATTAAGTCAAATGTTCAATAGGTAAAATTAAATATCAGGAAATCGATGAAAATGGACTTGACCCGTTTCTATAGTAGAATGCTTGAATAAAAATTTAAAGCGATCAAAAGCGACAAGGCTAATTGTTATTCTAATTCTCTGAAAGCTAAATTACCTATTGTCACAACGTTGCAGTTATAGGTACTCTAGAGTGAATCGTAGGAAAATTAACGTTCGTTCACCGTAGTGATTAACGTTCCCAGTGTAATTGGAACATCGTTTGACAATAGTTTGGATAACTGGCGTTTGTTAGTTGCAATCAACCGCTGCGTGAAGATTCTTTCGAATAAATGGAGCATGGATAAACGGAGTTCCCAGTGTAATCCTATTGTGATGAAGCTAACCGTAACGATGGTAAAACGTAGGAATCGATTTCCAAGATTGCAGCATTAATAGGAACGCTAATCTGCGGATTCGTAATCCTTTAAATTGGAAAAGGTTGCGCAAACGCCAGGCATTCGCCGTTATTTTCGAAGAAGGAATTGAATCTGCTATGACGTCGTTATAATCTGCCGAGCTTTGTTAACCGTGCTTAAAACAATTCGCCGGATGTAATTCCATGCTTCCTTTCGTAGAACATAGTCGTGTATCAGTGGAAATTGTTTGCACTTTTTCCCTTAGAGACCCATCACTTTTTCCTTAAAAGATAAGCGAGAATTTTGCCAACGAAATTTATTTAATGTGCGACGTTCTTTTATGTTTTTTTCTCTTCAAATGATTTACGGTATCTTACGAGTTACGTAAAAATTGTTAGCGAATATGATCGATACGGGGTGACACGTTGATCGGATATAAAATGATTCTGTCGTCGAATACTGAATTTCTTAAGGAGGAGGATATCTTCGCTAGATATTTGATTTCTGTTAATAGAAATTCTTGTTCGATACTTTGGATTAAATTAAAAATTCTACGCTACGAATTGCGAGTTAAAAATCTAGAACGCGATTTTTCTGTATCATACAGATCGTTCCTTGCGTTAGATATTTTCTTTACACGATATCCTTCGTGTTTCTTATCCATGCCGCGATTAGAAATTGCCAATGAACAATTAAATAGTTATTACAACGGTACATGGAGTAATTCCCACGTAATTTTTCCTTCGACGATCTGGATCGTTTATTATACTCGATACGAGACTCTTAGCCGATACTTAATCCTAATACTTAGGAACGTGAATATACGTTCAAACGTCTATCAAAAGCGTTCACGAAGATGTTCATCTGGATGTTCGTATGAAAAAGCCGGACGCGCGAGGATCGTGCGAAAATTTCACGGCGCAACAAGCAGTTTTAACGAGCCGCTGACCAGCCGCTGAAAGACGAACAAAACTCGGACCTTGTAGTTTGCCTCGTTATCGCGATTTAGCTCTTTTTCGCCGATCTATCTTTCATTGGAGACCCGTTACTCCGATTCCCACGGATCGCTCGTCGCGGACAGAGGCCAGGCCAAGTTCGTTCTAATCCAGTTCACGCGAAAACGAAGCTAACGGAAGTGCGGGGACGAGAACAGAACCGAGGGGTGTCACGGCTGACCTGTCGCTTTAACGACGAGCCCTGCGTGAAGTTCCATTACCAGGCAAGGTGGATGGATCTATCTCGTCCAGGGACAACCCCATAACAAATATAGACGTCTTATAATCGTTCGACATTATCGTACGACCTGTGACGAGGAGACTCGTTCAGGAGACTGTTCGAGCCGGATAACTCGGGGCGGACAAGGTCGCTCGGCAGAGAAAAATTGACGAACGAGATTACGACGTGTACAGCTCGCAGAGACCAGGGATAGAATGGCTGTGACGTTTTGACTTTGCGTTTGTTGACTCTGCGGTTAGACGTTTATGTAACTACGAAATTAAAAATTGAGAATTAATCGAGGCAAGTGGTTTTTATTCCTCGCTAGGGTAGACTCGCGATGTATTTTATTTTTCACGCAAGTGAAACGACACGTAGAAAGAGAATTGGAGAATTGCCGAGTAAAGAGAGAGCATCCGACTTTCGTTTACTCGAATTACCGAAAAATTCAACTGATCTTTTCGTAGTCCAGGTTCCTTCTAATCTTTTCAATCGCGCAATTCGGTCGTTGGCTCTGATCGACATCGAATACATATACCTGTACATACAGTTTACACACCGATTACTATGTTTGATCGTTTATGTCTATCCTGTTCAACAACATCGTTCGTCCTTTCGCTATTAAGAAACATTGCACAAGGCAATTATACCTTAATAAAAAAGACACGTTGCGCGATATTACCTTGCGTCTGTCGTAAGTACCAAACGATGCAACTCGTTGGAAAATCTCTGTACCAAAAGTGGTTAGATCATCGGGGGTTGCGTGTAGCTTGTATATACAGTCTACTCTCGTCTCTGATTCTGAAGATCTATTTAAATTCTAAGTAGAAGCTGCGAGATGCGATCTTCGTGGCCCCTCGAACTGCTCGGTTCTATCTCCCTCGAGATAGTAAGATAACGAGACACGAAGAGAGAAAGGGGGCAAGGGAGGACTTTTAAATCGGGATCGTTTATTACCAGTTCCTGCTAATAAACGGTTCCAGCGGTTATCCGATGAAAAGCCTGGAAATAGAGGTTTTTCTCGTTTCGACCAGGCGAGAAGGCAGACGAAGAAAGAAAGAAAGCAAGTAAGTAGGTAGGGAAATCGTTGAATTCGCTCCGTTTTGCTTCTTTGTCCGTGCCACTGGGCTTGAACGTAGCGAGCAGACTCGAAGCTGCTTATTGGATAACAGAGATACATAGGAGAGAGAAAGGAGAGCAGCTTGGTCGGTGCATTTAATCGGGATAATTAAAGTACACGGCGAGCACTCGAGACACGAGCTGGTAAATGTCACCGGTTGCATATTGTTGTTCAGGGACAAGTGGCCGCTATCTCTCTTGCACTTTCTTCTTCTCTGTTGCTCGCGTCTATCCACGACGATCGTAATCATCGTGACGTGTCTTCATTCATGCAGAATTCTCTACCATCGATCTTCATGCGCCTCTCCTTCTGGCGAAGAGAGAACGCGGATCAGTCACGCGCGAAGGGATTCAGAGAATTTTCGCAGGTTACTCGCTGCGCCGCGATAGAAATCCCGTGAAATAACGGCGCGCTTTTTCCATCGATCCGCCTCTTCGTTTTTCCCGCCATTTCGTCTCTTTTTCCATTGACCTTCTACTCTTCTTGGCTCTCGTTCCCCTCTATCGTACCGTGAAACGCCGGCCGGCCGCCGTTTCGTGATCTCTGATGGATGTTGACGATTATTCGTAGAATTTCATGGAAAAAGGAGCTTTCCGAGAATTCGGGTGGTAAATGGTTGGAGATTTCAGCGAAGAATATCGTTCGATCAAGTTTATTCAACATTTAGAATACGTTAGGTGGATCCGCACGCTTGACATTTTGTTTCGTTGGTGTTGGCATTTTTCGGATGTTACGCTGCTCTCTGACAATTTTTCGATATCACCGTTTGTTAATGTACATGGCAATTCTGTGGAAAGTTTTCAAATGATTTTCACTGGTAAGAGATAGAAGCATTTTAATCGCTATACGATACAAAGGCAAGGGATGGTAAGTAGTAAAAACTTGGCTCTGAAGAAGCGAATGAAAAATTGTGTCAGCATGCTAAATAATTACCGAGACGATTATCATTCTAGGAGGTTTCTGCGAATTTATTAGTGAAGTATTATACGCGAAAAAGTACTAGACGTTCGATAGCGGAGTAACGGTGCTAGATAATATGATACGATAAAACAAGAGTCGAAGAAGAAGGAAAATAGAGCAAGTATAAAAGTTGTGATTAATGCGTGGAACGACTGCGATCTTGGAGAGTATTAATTTCATTTTATTAGTGGGTTTCTTACTACAGAAATGAATTTCCAAGTAAGAGACACGATAATTTATAAGTTATAGGATAGAAAAAATGAATTTTAATGATTTTAATAATTAGATAGTAGCGTGCTGGCATCTTTTTTGTTTACATGTCGTGGTTTTGTTTCTATGAGAGATTAATGCAACCTGCGCATCACACGTGTAATAGAGTAATTTGAATTAAATTTCTTGTTTAATCTATAACGCGGATCGTTTAAGCAAAGTACCATCAATTATTTATGTAACAAATGCAGCATTTAACATTATGCATGGAATAATAACAAATACAAAGTGATCAGAGATCCTATAACGTGATAGTAATATCCAATTTTTGAGGTAGTGCAACTCTTTCGTTGTAGAATATCATATTAAAATTCTGTCACAAGGGCTCATAAATTTTGCACATTTGTAACTTTACTGAATATAATCGTTTTATTGTAACGAATATTAAGAAACATTAATCAATATCTCTCGTATCGCGATCAAACGAAACGAAATTTCAAACAAAGTTCATACAAAAATCGAATATATAATTCATCGAATTTATCACCACTACGTTTCTCCATTCACTCGTTTTAATTAGAAATATTCGTATATTTTCAATTCGATAATATCACGTGATCTTCGCGTAGCTGTACAATCTACGCGAGAGGTTCGAGTCAGCTTATGGTAGAAATATCCTTCGCGTTCGATCGATTACGCAAAATAAAAAGAACATGGAACTTTTCCCGCAAACAGAGACGTAAACGATCACACCGTCACATTATCGCGAAACCATTGTGCAAACGAAGAATTCCTCTTTATGCCACGGCACGTTGCACGTTTCCACCCTCCTCAATTTTTCTTCCCTCTCCCTCGACTCTCTTCTTTTTTTTTTCTTTCTCCCGAAGCGATATCAAGCGCATCGGGTTGCAACGGAGGTTTCGTGACGTCCAATAAATATTTATCCTTCGCTCGGGGCTATTACCGGCAAATATTTGGTCGCATTTACGGCGCCAACAGCGACAAATAATACCAGGGGCTTCCCTGCCCCGGCACGCTGTATGAACCTATGTACCTATAAACGGACTCAGTCGAGCGAATAATTTATTACTGGTACCGGCCAGCGAGATTTGCATAAAACAGGGGTTTTCGCGCGTCCGCGAATCGATCGAAAATTGCGACGTTCGCTGTTTCCCACGTGGCCAGAGCCACCCCTTTCGCGTTTCCGCGTGTACACGCCCCTGCGCGTGTTTTCCGCACGCTGTGCGATCCTCTGATCTCTCCGGTATCTTTCCGAAACGCTACATTTCGAGGATTTTCTCTGGATTCCTTTTTTTCTTTTTTTTTTTTTCTAGGCTTTAGGTAAAGCTTCGAGGACAGGGCTTTTTTTCTGCCACGACAGCTAGGATAGGTTTGTGCAGGATTGTTTCAAGGGGTTTTATTTTTTTTTGTTTCCTTGCTCTTTTGTCTGTCGTTTTGCTGCAACGAAATTGGGATTTCTTGTTGAATCGGTGAATCTTGGTACATCGGGAAAAGAGGATGTCGTACGTCGTTCGTTTTGTTTTCTCTTTTTTGCATTATCTGTTTTGGCTTTATTCTTTATTCATTTTTTTTTTTTTTGTCCATTATTTGACTGCGTGTGTTTCTACGTGCAGATTACAAGACGAACGAATGGGCGAACGTTCGTTGAGTTTTTGACTCGGCTAAAAAAGGAATATTTGAATGTAAAATCGCTAAAAGCGGGAACAGGGAATACACGTTACGACTCGCTATTTTCACTGTACCAGTGTTACTGTATTTAGAACATGACATGAATTTCTACTTACGTACTATTTCTCCAATCGTGCACGATTATTTCCTAAAAATAGGAATTTGTATAAACATGTATAATCTAGCTATTATAATACCACGTTATTGTATGTGTATACGTATACCGTAATACGTACCACCATATCGTTGTACTTTTATTGTGCTACTTGCAAGCACTCTATTCATAGTAATTTTTCTGTCGCACCGAAATAATATGCAATTCGTTTTTACTTCGTAAGAAAGGGGCGAACCGATTGTAGTAAATTAATTTTTCTACTACAGCGATTTACGCCGCAAAGTCTACTCTTTCACCAGATTGGCCTGGAATTTTGCAAATAGAGTTTTACAGTTAATTTTATTAGTAGGCTTACGGTTATAACGGAGATACAATTGTACGTTGAGTCTTTAATTTCATTTGGTCAAAGTAACTGTAACAAGTACAGAAAAATTCACAAAAAGATTTCTTTTTACCAAAATCTGGATTTAATCTCGTTGAAAAGATTGTATCAGATTCGTGTTGCTACGAACTTGGTTGTCGAATTCAGTCTTGAAGAGAGAGAGAGAGAGAGAGAGAGAGCTGGCAGTATTGCGCTTACGAGTTGGCTATAAAAGTTAGTTTCGAAGAGAGAATGGCAAGTCCGACTCTTAGCTTTGATCCTATTGAAAAGTTTTGATTTTATTGAAGTTGCGAGAGTCAGTTTTTATAATTTATCGGTCGGATTAAAATCGGTGTAATTTATCAAAGGAAGATAAAGAAAGTAAGAAAGTTTCGAAATTTATGTCGTCCTCTTGCACCCCCTGCCCTTTGTTATCACCAACGGTCTTCTCAGTTAAATACACAGACACACGTACAATCCAAATTACAATTATTTTTCTTTAAAACAACGTCGGCATCGATAAGACAAACTTTGCACCACTTTTCGTCTGATAAATCGCGCCTGTGTCGTAGTACGTACAGTTCCAAGTTTAGTTACGCTAAAACAGCGACAAATATTTTGAAGAGAACAATTCTACGTGGAAATATATTCTATCAAAGAAACGTAAATATCGACGATAAAAATCACTCTATCGCGTTAGGTTCGAAATGGTCAAATTACTAATACAAATTCGTTGCATATTTCCATGTATTTCTCGTACGAAAGATAGACTCACGTTGATCATTCGACACGCGAATTTTATAATCGTAGAACGGATAAATTTCTAAAATGTACAAATACGTGAACTCTTCGAACTCTTGCGCGTCAACCTCGTGCAATAACTGTTATTAAAACTGAAAGGGTTAAGTGCCATTCACCTAGTACTTAAGTATTAAACAACTGTGGATTTATCGAAAGCCTTCCATCATCGAGTTTCACAAGATTCTTCCGGCGTTGGTATTCAAACGGTGCCCGTATTACCGCCTCGAAGCCCGATAAATCTCCCTCTATGGTCGATATTATGGGAAAATCAATATTCAGAGAGAAAGAGAGAGAGAGAGAGAGAGAGAGGAATCAAGCCGTGAGTCTACGTGGAAATTTAAAGGGTCTTTACTCGGTCTTACTCTCTTTTCAACGACGCGTTTCGGCTGTGAAATACTCGAAGTAATATCATTAAAATCCCTTTCCGGACCATTGTGCACGGGGAAAAATTCGATTAGCGATCGGTCGAAACGGCGAAATGGAATTCGAGTCGGGGCCTGTGGACGCTCGCCGGTCGCGCCTCTCTTCCCTTCCATGGGTAATTTCGTTTAATACGAGCGCAGATGAAACCGCAGCTTGTATTCCGTACGTATATCGCGTGGCGCCCTCGCGATTGCTCGTGGAACCCACGTCTATGCGATTAATAAATTAACGTGGACGCGCCGGTCGAACGAGTCGAGCAATTATCGAAAATCCAGCGCGCGAAATCAGCTTTCCGATTTCCATCATTAAGCTCGCGCACGTGCAATAATTAGCCGATTTTGAGATTTTTTCTCGTCTTTGGATTTTTCTGACCGATCTGCCGGCGGTGGGTGAGTTCCTTTTTAACGCGTTTGACTCTTTCAGGATGGACCGTTTTTGGCCGTATCTTTCGATGCTCCGTTATCGGCCGACACGTGATTTTTTATGTAAGAGTTTCTGCAGAATTCCGTTGCGTTTCACTCTGATTGTTTTTCTAATATCTTGACGCACACTTCGTTTCTCCTCCGTGTTGACGCGTCTCACAACAACCGTTTTATTTTGCAGTCATCTTTGTGCGACTGTTGCACCGTTACAATCGTTGACAGCCAAAGTCGTGCATACGTCATAGCCGAGAAAATACGTGGAACGAACAAGGTTAACGTTTAGCGGAAATACGTACCGCAAGCAGAAGTACGTCGAACTTGGTGCAACAAGTGGGAAGTTTTACGAAAACAGCTTCAAATAGATGGAAGTTTGGAAGTGCCGTGTTTTGATTTGTGTGGTTTTTGAAGCGTTTAGAAGTTTGCGGATATAAAGCGTAAAGGATTGAGACGTGCCCCAGTGGTTGCAGCGACAGATTTTTCTCTGTCTTTTCGCGTGGTTAATTCATAACTGTAATATGAATTTTCTGACATTCGTATCCTAAAAATGAAAATTACAAACGGGGAAAAAAATTGCACGTACATAACGAAACAACATAAGGCAAGAAACAACATAAAGCAACAAGATTCTCAACTCTGATATTCTTTTTTATTCCCAAGTTCCATGGAAAATACAGCGATCTCAAACTTTTAATTACCGCTGCGTCTATTAAAAATAGGATGAAAATCTGTGACTCATAGTTGAGATTCTCCCTTTCTTAACCATTTCCATTCTCTGTAGTACGAAATTGTTACTCGTTTCGCCATTGTTGTTCTTTTTACCTTCGAACGAATCGTTCAATTTTTTTTTATTGAAAAAATGGCTACTTTTTAAACGATGCGTTGAACGTTATAGGTATAGGTCTAGGCTAGAATTTAAGACTGTTTTCAAGCTATGATTTCTACACGGAAATGTTCTTAAGGAGGTGTGGTTAGGTAGAGGAATGCGGGGACGCTCGTGAGAATTTCTCGTCCTTCTTGAATTTTACGTACGCTCTGCGTGCATATCTCGCGCATGAGGCAATGATGCTTGCAATACGATTCTCTGATATCCGATATTCGAGAATTCATATTATCTCGTATCTCGTTTATAAGCAAGAAAGTCTTGGCCAGAATTTTCTTCCCTTAATTAAAATTTCGAGTTTATTCTACCTTCGAGCAATGTAATTGAAGTCGTTAACCATAAGAGGTTAGAGCGAGGAGTCCCAATTTTCAGAGAGAAAAAAAAAAAAGAAAACTAAACTAGAAACGAGGAACGTCTCTATATTGGTAACGATAAAGCGGAGTTACGTCGTAAACCTGAATAAAGTGCACTAAAACATGTAAATAGGATAACCTCGTCTCATCTTGGACTATCTAGGCCGTCATAAAACACTGTTATTTAACCCGAAAAAGATAGGAGAAGAATAACACAACCCTGTCTCACTGCATAAGCGTGTTGTTGATATAATAGGATGAAAGAGAACGAACGTTAACCCTTTCGATTGCACATGAAATCTATATTCTCATCGTTACTACAGACACGTGGTTTCTTGTTTTTTGTGTTATAAATAAATAACTAAATAAATAAATAAATAATAAACAATTGGAACCATGGACGATTAAAGGGAAAACTTGTACCAAAGAAAGCAAAATGAAAGGAATATGGAAAGTTGTACATGCGATGCCTGGAGACAAATAAAATCTTCAAAAGTATTATGGTAATGTTATAATACAATCCTCTCTTCCTTTCAACGATTGAAAATACTTGAGTCACGGAGAATTTGCAATTCTTCTCTACATTCTTCTAATGAAATTCGAAAATTGAAATAAATTCAGACTCTTCTCAGGGATGAATGGTGTACGATTGAAAATCACCCCATTACACTTATATCTTATTATAACGCAAGAGAATAAAAGAAAGTTCACCTTGGTCGTAACATCAAACCGTACAACGTTCCTCCACAGTACATTTCACGACATGTCGTATGACGTAACCGGCCGTAACTATGACGTAAACAGTAGGAATCGTTGGAAAAGTCTTCCCAGTTAGAAAGGGGTTAAGAGACTCCATTCTGCCGGACGATTTGTTTTGTTACGTCCCGGTTGCTGGCGACCAGACCGATTTACCTTCGCGAAGTATCGTTGCCGGTTCGCGTTTTACGTGTCGTTAAACGTGTCCCGCTTTCGACAGTGTACGCGACCGTTGCTCCATTAGAAACGTGCCTTTTTCGCGAGCGAGTAGCCCGATTAAATCGACCGGCGGCGACGGCGGCCAGTTTTACGTATCGACGGGAAAAATGGAGCGAGTCTGGTAATCGTCGAAGACCATTTTAAACACGTTTTATACTGAACCGTCCGGTCGGAGTTGAAAAGTTACAAACCAAAGTTTTATAGCGTTTTTAACAGCGTGTTGGCCGTGTCGAGGATCGAGAGAATTTATTTTCAAGAAATTCAGACAGACCGTGCTCTAGGGTTCTTTATGCGTTGGCTGTTTTATATCGTTAGTGTATATATATATATATATATACACTAATCATGGTATATATATATATACACTAATCATATATATATATATATATATATATTGGAGGATGTAATTTTTCCGCGCAGTTAAGAATTGTGTTCCTTGAGAGTGAAATTGTGTCTGAAATAGATAACTCTGAACACGATTTGCTAAGTAGAAATAATTTTTGCACCATGATTGTATCACAGTTGTTGGTATTATAGTTATGCGTGTAGGTTTATTACGTGTATTTAGTCGTTCAGTGACTTTGTAATATGTAACACGTTATAATATGTTAGTTTCTTTTTAAGTATGTTATAATGTCTCTTACCGTTTATAATATATATGTAATGGTATATCTTTGTCAGAATCCCAATGTCTTTTATACGTTTTTACTGTTCGTATTAAATATAACCTTTCTACGCAACTGCTCCGAAGATATGAAAACATTTTTTTTAAGTAAAACATCTCTTACAGTAGTAAACTGTACATTTTACGTTACAAGAAATCTAGTAGCAAAATAAACTCTAGATTCCATCGAAAGTCTTCCTTTGCCGACAATAAACGTAAGATTTTCTAAAAGCTTCGAAATGCTCGGTTTTACCTCTGCCATTAGTTGTACACGTTCTCTCTTACATTCTGCATTATCCTACAAGGGATTTTACGTTAGAATTCAGTCGTGGCCACCACGGTTTAATATTCTCTTGGTGGTCTAGAGAAAATTTATTTCAAAGATGTTTGGAATATGGTCAATTATTTCACGTTGGCCATAACACTGTGTGTATCTCCTTTATAGCTTTAGTGTCTTATTCCTGCGAATTTTAATAAAGCCTGAGAAGGTGTATTTAAATATTTCACACAGAGATTGAGAAGATAAAACAGCATGTAGCTTAATTTCTAGCATATGTTACACATTATATTCTTCTAAGTAGGATTTTGTATTAAATATTTTCCATGGCAACTAGCGTTCAGTATTCTCTTGGGAGAGTATTCATTTGGAAGAAATTAAAAGATTATCTGCCCTGTAATTACCTTGATCCTGAGAGTTTTAACGAAAACTTAGAAAACGATTTAAATCGTTTCTAATAAAGATTAAAAGGATACAACAGCGAATACATACTCTAATTTTTAGAACGTGTGTTATACGACTTCAAAAAGGCTTTTGCATAACAATTTTGCTGTTCCAGATAATTTTCTTCAATTTACATTCCGAAAAATTTCCAAATTTATTCCTGCCCATGGTCAATTCCATTTATGCAACAACGCTAGGGGGTTGAATTAATTGTTATGTCAAAATACGAAGCTTAAACCCTTAACAATAGCATAAATCAATTTTTCTCCAAACCAATTCCACCTGTTTGAGAATCGTACGTTCAATTCTCTACAGTAGAAAATCAAATCATTTCCAATCATCCCATCAATGAACTTCGACTCACAATTCCTACACATACCTGCACATCCTGTGCCGTTCCATTCTCCAATGCATCGATGAGACTCGTTTATTTTCCTTTTGACGTAGCGCGCGCCAGTTCCGCTTCGAAACACACTGCCTGTTCTCTGGTTTCGATGAAAGAAGAGAAAAAAGGCCGCGTTCGTTAAACGTTCATCCGGATCTCTGTATTCCCTCTTTCTTCTTCCACCCTCCTATACAGGGTGAGTCGTAAACGTACGTCCGTACATACTTTCAGTAATGAATCTACTCACTAAAATTAGTAAAACAAAAAAAAAACGTCTTACGAATATATATATGTCCAAAGTAATTTAGTTCTCGAGTCACGAATACGTAACGATCGTTAACACCACGTCTCTGTTTTACTTCAGCGCGTAAATTCATCCCTTGAAGCGTGTATTTATGACCCACCCTGTATATCTCGTTTCCTCTTTTATTTCCCTGCGCCTCACCCTAGTTGACGTTCGGTTAATTTCGCCGCGGTATTTTTTGAAGCTTATCGCATTAATTGCACCGCTGCATCGCGATGGGGATTAAATTTCGCTTAATGAACAACGTCGTATCCGCTACGCCCAGGGATCGCGAATCCTCCAACAAATGAAACGGATTATTCTTGAATGAATATTGGGAAAAATCTGTAGAGCCAAACGCACAACGAGCTGATACTGTGTATAGCCGTTTGTTACCGTGTAGAACGGTGCGGCGATGTAAAAGGGTTAAAAGCTCGCCGAGAATGGCTGTCTCGCTTTTGGACTACCGGAAACGCGCGAACGGGCAAAGCGGCCAAAGCACGGTGTTTTATGTCGCGTACAAAGATTTCATAGGCGTGCTTTAATTGATCACCTTTGACTAATGTCGCGAGGTTTGGTGATCGATGTTCGCTAGCGTTCGTTTGAAAGCTTGTACGAGGGCAGTTTCTTTAATACGATGCTTGGAAATGTGAAATTGTTAGGCAGCAAGTGTTGATATACTTACGGTTTTTATAATCTATTTGTAGGAAACAGTGGTCATCTTACAGAGCGGAGACAAGCTCGCTTTCTCAATACAACGCTAATCTATTCATATTTCTATTAAATTGGAACATTAAAACTAGAACCTTTTGCATCCATTCTTCGAACAATGGTTATAATATCACTTCCTTAACGAAATATCGATAATGATTTCTTTCTGTTCGTTCAGAATTGGGAAACATTTGAGAAAGATACTTTCGAGGATAATCGAGGCCATTTTTTAAATAAAATACCAATGATTTCTTCACATTCTCTGTTTAAAGTTGGGAAAGATTTGACGTGTATTTACGAGGAGTGGATAAATTCGTCTGTCTCGATGGAAATATCAACTTTGTGATAATCGTGTGGATAATCGCGTGGATAATGGGAGAATTAAAATGCTGAATGTTTTAACGGATGGATTAAGGTAACCGTATAAAGCGTAACAGAATGCAGTGGACAGCTAAAGAAAAGATTAGATTATCGATGAAATAACTCGGTTGATACATTAATTATCCAATTTTACATCGTAAATTGTATCGTATTTTAATTGGCTTCGAAGTAAGCGGCATCGTTGAGTAAAATATCTTCGCTTTATTGATCGAAACTCCTGTTGCTTTACGCGTTTAATACAAAGCTCTTTGGCTCAGCCAGGTATAAATTCGTTTAATGGTTAAAGTTTTCTTAAGGCTTCTCTCGAATCTGCGAATTTATTAATCGCCAAACTTTTGTAACAAATAGTTTCGCGGTGATTGCACCGTAATTGCTAATGTCGGTCGCAAATAGAGAGAAAGAACGGTTAAATGTTTCGCGCGAACGGGAAAATCGGTTTAGAAACTTTTCCTTTCGCTCGGCTTACAATTAGTCACTTTGGCCCCGTGATATATGATTAAAGTTCCAGGCGTTTCATATTTTGAAAAACTTTGCGTTAAAATTGTTATATAATATCCGATAAGCCTCTATCGTGCTAAGATTATTTCTAGATGAATGTTTATATTTTTATAGCAATTTTTAAAATATAAAAATACACGACATGTACATAGTATACAATAATATATATATATAGAATATTTAACTGGCATTTTTCAATAGCTATCGTTCTAGAGAGATTTTAATGTTTCAAAGAATCAACTGTTTATCAATTTTCACGATGAAAGATTCTCGTAGAAAATTTCGCCATAAAAATCAAGATGAAAATAACGTTAAACCGACACTGCGGATTATTATACGAACAAAACTAGCAGGACGGTGAACAAATTATACGCGTTACAGCATCGTTGATAATGTATCATGTGCGATGTCACGTAATCAGAATTATCGTATCGCTAATAAAGCAGACAGTGAGACAGTATAAACAAACAGTTTCACTGCTCGGTGCTCGGCGCTTCTTGTTATAATATTCTTGCACCAAAAAGCAAGCAGCGAAAAGCATCGAGGCCAACGACACCAGTAAACTCGTATTATGCAGGGTGGGACACTTGAAACGGCGTTTTTGTCGTCTGTTATGCAAAGAAAAAGGTACTTGCGTCGTGTTAATTTGAAACAAGCGCGATGGAATTATAAGAAGCAGGTGTGTGCAAGAAAAACACACAGTTATCAAAAATGAACGATTTGCTTCATTCATAAACATTTGAACGAATAACATTGATGCAAACAAAACGTAAGAATAATTCAATTGTTATATTATTTAGTAGTAAGAATTGTATTATTTTGTACGTAGAATATAGTACTCTGTGTCGTATATTATTTTTAATTTCTTAATCCACTAAGGACGAATCGGGGATATAATACGTAAAATTTATCGACAGACGCAAATACAATCAAAGATAGAGCAAAGTGATTTCAGTGATTTAAAAAGAGGAAGAATAGTTGGTCGTAGTGCTGTGAACAGTCCAATTTCTTTAAACTTCGTGAAATTGCGCGATTCCAGTGGGGACAGGCGCAGTGACGGACAGAATATCGAGCAAATCGCTTAAAATCATCTCTTTCAGAACGAAGAAGCTAGAAAAGGAAAAAGATGTAACGATGTAAGTAGAAATGAAAAAAATTGCCAATTAAATGTTACATCGATATTGATAGATTAATTTCATTCGTAAAACAAAGTGGAACGAAATAAAAACTCCTTTGTAAACGTTCCGCTACACCTGAGTACCTCCCTTTGAAACTCATACTCGCGCCCCGAAACACTCGAGAGCTGTTCCCCTTTCTCAAAAAGTTTGGAAAGCTTGTCGTTCTCCAAATCACTCGCACAAACACTTGGGCCGTAAACATCGGTCTCCCTCCCGGCCGTCAACATTCGTCGAAAGAATTAAAGCGACGAGACAAGGCACCCTCGATCTCAGCCCAGTTTTAAACCCAAATACTTGTGCCCCGCGAAAGGGATGATTTATTTGAACTCGACTACAAATATTTACCGAGCAAAGAGGGTGCAAGTGAAAGTTTCCGAAGAGAAAGAAAGAGAGAGAGAGAGAGAGAACAGGACGGGGAAGAAGAGTCAAAGAGTGACTTATTACAATTAATAGGCGGGCCGGAGGGCCACGATCAAAAAGCTAGCAGTCATCGTTGGTGAATGGATCGTAATTCGGACCAGGGCAGTTTCTTCTGAATAGAGGCTTAATTCCTAGTCTCTGGCGACACCCTGTCATCTTGTCACGACGTGTAACGACAAAGAGAGAAACAGACAGAAAGGGGGTGGTGGTAGAGGAGAGGGTGGAACCCAACAAGGGTTGATTTTGATGGATTACCTAGCACGTTACCTCGTGGAATTTTCGTTGAGTCTCTCCCAACCACCTTTCCCATAGGAGTCGATCGCCTCCAACGCTTGACATCGCCGTCATCCCGGACAGAGAAACGCACTCAAGCCTTTATATTCGTTCGCCGTCTTTCCAACCGATATCTCGATACTACTTTGCCATGCGTGTATCGATAGAACGTTCTATTCCAGGCACGCCTGGTTCCCTGGTCAATATGGTGTTTTTAAGACATATATATATATATATATACTTTAGATCACAAGATTCGTTCAGATTAGTTGAGTTATTTGCGTTCGAGATCGGATTTATGCAATTAAAAATCATTTTGCTAGCGTGTGCTATATTCGATGAAAATATGATTTGAGTTCATCGCATGGTATCCAGCATAAATAGTAAATTTCTGTGTGCACGGTGGAAGAAAAATATTTGTACGTGGATGGGTTAAGCGAGATACAGAATAGAGAGTGAGAGGCAAAGGTTTGAAGAAGTTTGTATAACTGAAATGGCATTGTGCAGGAATAGATACCGTTGGTTTAAATTTGACCACAATTCTGGAACGTATAGATGTAATCATGAAAGAAACGTAAGAAGTATATCGTCAAAAATTCAACGCGTTAAACTTTCATTTTTCTAGAACGAAATTTCGAAGCGATAAAAAAACACGAGCACAGGTTAGTGCACACGAATTTCGTGCGATTAGGTCTCGAAGTTATTTCATTGTGTGATCGAGTTTACTGGCAGGCCATTTAATTTTTCCGAGGCGTAGTTTACAAATACGTAATTTCTACCCTATTCGCTGTTATGAAGTTAGCAGGAGGTTTTCCAACCCTCTTTAGGGTGTAACCTGTTCCATATAACGACTCAATTTAGTGCTCGTTGAAATTAGAATACTCGATCGATACACGTGCGTACCTACTTCTGTGCATTCTGTTTCGCACGAACATTTTAATTTTGAATACAGCCCCGCACACGCGTAGAAACGATTCCTAACATTTTCTCGTTTGATTTATCAATGAATAAAATTGAAATACCGTGGATGGAATTACGGTTTAATAGTATTATTAACTACCGAGATCGTTCAATTTCGAGATAGTCGCGATGAGAACTGTACTTATTGTCTTGCTTTTGATGTCGTCGCGTTACAATATTTGCCGGTTTCCAGCAATTAATTTCACAAAGGGAAAGGTAGAGTTACACGAGGTTGGGAAACTGCTTTGTAGTTGTTTTCAACCTGTTTACCGTATGCGAGGTGAAATAACGAAAGTGAAAAGCTGAACGGAGCAAATTAAATCCTCGTGGTTTCGTACCGACTCGGCTTTCGCGTTTCACTTTATTCAATTGTCCCTTAAATTGAAAATCATATGATTTTCTACTTTCCCGCTTGAGCATTATCTAGGCGTAAAATATTACGAGGTAATATACTATTGGGAAATGATTATTTCAATTACATAATAATTGTAATGCTAATAATATAATTGCGACAATAATGTACTTTAAAGTGACAAGTAGTTATAATAATGATAATGATAATAAACTATTTGAACATCATCTTATTTGAGAATGTAATTCAAGTAAAATCCGCTTAGGTCTGCTCCTCTGTGTAATTTAGTTTCACGTGTTAATTTATCAGTGAAACGATAATTGCAACTGTTTAAATAACAGAAATTTTTGTATAGTTTGTCCACGATTTTTCAAACGTTCAGATATTGAAATATTTCAAGTGTAATCTAGAATCTGCGTGGAAAACTCGATCTACATCCATGTTTTTTAATTTGAACTACAAGAACTAGGACAACACGAGAGTGCAGCCGGGATTAAAAATTCATATTCCCGGTAGAAGGCGATGAATCTTTTAACAGCCTGAAGAAACAACGAATACGCGCTACTCTGAACCGCGAACAATTTCAGCAATCGACGGTACGTATTCAGTAATCCCGTGGTAGTATAAAGTTTCCTGCAGTCTGTAGTATATTGCGAACTGAATTTAATTATTTATACGTTGAGGGAGAGAAATATTTCGTTTCCTTCGCACAGGGAAATAAATATTTGATCTCGCTCAATTTCAAGATTTTCGAAATAATCGAGCATATTTTAAGAAAAATAAAATTTGCAGAAACAGAGATTTGATATTATGATAGGGGAACATCATGGTTGATTTTAGAAAACGACGATTAAATCGAGAATAACTTCTGTGATTGATATTTTTGCGACAGTCGAAGCTATTTCCGAATTGGTTCGAAATATATTTCATCCTTTCTTAAATCTTCAAATTTCTCCCAGAAATTTATTATGTACGACCATTTGAAATAAAGAGATTACATCTAGAGATTCCAAATAGAGATGGAGAAAATAACTGTTTCATTAATTGGTGACGATCTTGTGAAAAATCTGAAGTTTCGTCAAATTTGGGAACGACTAATATCTCAGAATTCTTTACCAAAGGTATATGTAGAAACCAGTTTCTTTCATTGATATTCTAATTCCGACGGAAAGAAATGTCTTCGATTTCTAAATTTTTTAATTAATCGTCGTAAACTTCTAAAATATTTCCAATATTATACTATTACTACTATACCTGCAGAATTTTATTTAAATTTCATAAAAAATTCACCTATCAATCTCCAATACCGATAGTGGACTTTATTACGAAGCGTAAAACCTACACGTGCATGCCACCGTCCCAGATATACTATGATCATATACTATATCATATACTAAGCGATCTTAAGCTTTCGTTTTAAACAGAATCTCCAAGTCTATAAGCTATTATACAGTAGAACTCTATTTGCCTAAATTTGTCGGATGACGACCAGTTTATGCAATACGAGTAACGTACACGTTACAAATAAGCGTATTAATGCAACAAAAATTCACTTGATCGTTAACTAAAATTTCATTTCGATAGATGAAATTCTATACAATTTAAAAATGCAACGTACGTGTTGCACGTTCCTTTTAAATACTTCGATACTTTTAAACCAACCTAAATTGCGAGACTCGAAGCCCAAAGATCCATCACCTTGATACGATACTAATACTAAATATTTCAATATACCCTAACTGTTTGGCGTAATGGGGTATTCACGTAATCGACGTAGCCCCGAACGATCCAAACTTATTGCAACACTTGGACTCACGAGCCTTCGCACCACTTAACGGTGGCGCGGCGTTATCTCGCGAGAATAATGGCTCGAATTAGGACGATCGTAAATCACAGTCTCACGAGTCGACTTACGTGTTTCCTCTGCTGATTAAAAAACTTCTTTGTCCCTTTCGATCCAACGGGGATCGAAGTTGGCTTTGTAACTACTAAACACGCGGCGATGTACAACTGCGGGGTTGGATGTTTCCAGCGTCTTGGCGATTAGAACGTCACATGTTCCTGTTTACCATATCCATGTATATTTATGTCATCGCTAGGCCAGCGAACATGAAACACGTGTTGGAAGCGGCGTCGGCTGGCGACGAACCGCGTCGCGACGCTAACGAGCTGCGCTTGTGTCGACGCAAATTTTTCCATTCTACCGGGGAAAGATTGGATCGAAACGACGGGACTTGGAGTTTTCCTATGCTCTATACGTTTCTTGGATTTATCGACGAAACAGTATTTGTGCCACTTTGGACTTTCTATTTTGGATTATCTATATGTATATATTATGCATACATACATATACATACATATTGGGATTTTATGTAGAAATATAGAGTGTCGAAAGTTTGGAAGTGTTCGAAACGCAAGTAATTACTTGGAAGGATGACATTTGGTCTTGAGAAACATTTGGCATTTGACACGATCAATTTGGAAATTCGAATATCGCGTTTTAATTTGGCACGGTATCGAGAATACACAACAAGTTTGAAGATGTTTGAAATGGTAGCGATTGTCTCTTGTTACGAATTCGGGACTTTCGTTTGGAAAAATGTTGAGGATATCGAAAGTAAGTTTAGAGATGTTTGAAATAGAAGTAATCGTGCGGTGCGATGAACTTCGGTTTACGATTTACTTTTCGTGTAACATCGAGTTCTTTCGTAGGTGGAAGGTTTGGATAAAAACGCAGTTGCAATTGGTGAAATTGGAAACAGCGAAAGATGTTTTATCGACCATGAAAAAAGCAAACGCGACGATCCGTGAATCGCAACAGGTTGAAGCATCGGTAATTTCATTCGGCCTTTTAGATTTTTCAAACTAGCAGGTTCAAAGGGTGCCTTGTACAGACTCCATATCTATGGACCGATTCATTCTATTGTTCCGCACACATTTCCACATATTTCACCCTTCCATCGACGCAAGCTCGAAATAAACAGAAATTCAAGGGTAACGGTGTGCCGATAATTTTATGTTACTATGCAGATTTTTCAGCTTCCTTCTGGTCGAGTACGTATCGAGTTGTTTCAATTTTTTAACTATATTATATATTATTTTATTCGATTAAGTTTGATCTCTTTAAATCAACCGTGCGATGAGATACAATTTGTTAGAAAATAAAGAAATTAAACCACACAATAGTTAACGACATTCGCTCGCCTGAATATTAAGAAATAAATTTATTTAAAAAGAGGCATCAAAACGACGTAATTTTAAAAATCGTATACATAGCATTCAATCGTAAAATCTATTTCTACGTGACATAATTTCAAAACGAAGAACATCGCATAATCCACAATCCCCTTCACCATTAGTTCTCTCGTCGCTTCTATCCTCTTTAAAAATTGAGCATGACATCAACGAGCCTGAGCGTGTTAGCCTGTAACCGTCAGGAAACATAAATAATCTTAAAATACAGGAATCTACGTTACTCTTTTGATAACTTAACCTGTATGAATCATCGCGTACTGTCTCTATAATCCTTTACGCTTTACAGAAAATGATGAATAAGAATCTAAGATCTATAAGAATCATCTTATTTTACCTATAACGAGAGATGAACGCGTCATTACATCTATCCAAAATCCATACGAAACTATTCTTCTTAAAAATGTTGCGACAAAGAGTTAATCATTCGTTGTATGACAATTGTGGAATAGAAGTATTTGGCACAAAAATTGTACCACCATAGCCGTATGTATTTCGCCTAGATCGCAGATCCTTGGAAACGGTGTTTCAACCGCAGAGTATCGTTCCCTCTGCTGGACACATCGCATAGGATTTTCGAGCGACGATACGCGGACAGGAGGGGCGCAAATAATTGAATTTAGATTGAAGGGTTGTTTCCGTCACGGCGTCTCTCGAGTCGTCTCGCTTTCTCAATTAATTTGTCAGGCTTCTCTCGCGTGCTCGCCCCTTCCTCCACCCCTCTCCCCACCCTCCCACGAGTGTTCACCGTGTCGGACTCGTCCCTTGAGTTCATCCCTTGTAAGACTTCGGCGCTTGGAAAAACACCGTCGGATAATTCCGCGTTGTTTTACCCGTCGCTTTGCGCGTTTCGCCTTTGTGCCTTCGCGTTGTTGCGCACCCTTCGACGCGTTGCGATGCCGCGTTATTATGCAACACAGCAGCGGCTGTTCCGATTGTGCCGGGACAAACGAAATAATCGACAAAGAACAGAGGAGACGTTTCGCGACGAGTTGAACGTTTCGCGAGGGAATTTTAACGAGTCTAAGTATCGCGTTATGAAAATGGTAAACTTTTCCTGCAAATAATCGTAAAGCACGCGTAAATATCCGGCCGATGCTTCGAATAGCAGAAATTACGACGCGTCGGAAACGTAATTACGGCTTTCGAGAGATATCGTCGCTCACAATCGGTAAATTCGGGAAACGCAGTCACTTTGTTGTTTAATAATCGATTGCTACGTTCGAATTAATATGTATCGCCACATTTTAATCGACGTTGAATTGTTAACGCGTTGATTGCCGCGGTGGTCATCGCCGATCCGCGGTTTATTAAATTGTTCGCTATTGTCGAAATAAGATTAATCTCGTGGGTTTGAAAAATCGCCAACAACGTAAATTACTTGGACATCGTTCGCCAGAGAAAAAGGTGCGCAAGTACGATATCGTGTTTTGCAAGAAGCAAACGTTACGTCGAGCTGTTGACGGCGGAAGACGAGTTAATTCGTCTCGCTTGGAATCCCGATCTATGAAAAGTAATAATTGAAGAGCACAGGGGAAATACGCGATAAATCAAATTTGTTCACAGGGAAACGGCTTCAATTTTCATTTTCAATGTCTCGCGAAGAATTTGCTGCTTGATGACGAGATATTTGAAATACCCAGTACGTTTTACACGGTCTTTAACGTTTAAGCTCGTGAACAAATTTCTTTTCAAAATTTTGCTGCGTTTCCGGCCACGATCGTGCTATTTATTTAAACAATAATTACCTTTCGGCGGCGAAACATTCTTGCTTTGTACAACATGGAAAATTGTTATTGAATAATACGCGAGAGAAATTAATCGTATTAAATAAAATAAATATTAGCGGTGCATATCAATTCGAACGCAGTTATCGATTGTTGAATAATAAAGTAGCCCGTTTTCAGGATTTACCGAGCGATAATATCTCCGAAAGCCGTTAATATTAACACATAGCGATTTCTGCCATTCGAAGTTCTGATCCGCTGTTTACGAATATCGCACGATTTTGCGGAAAGAATCTATGGCTTTTACGACGTAACATTTACGACATGACACTCGGTTAAACAGGAAACGGTAAATTAGTACGTTTATTTGAGCAATAGAATGCCAGACATGTAAATTTATCGAAATACCAATAGCCAAACGAAGTGGATACATCAAGCGTTTCTCAAACAGCGAATTGCTCGAATTATCAAACGCGTAGTACGGGTAAATAAACGGCGTAAGAGATACCTATAAGCAGTTTAATTAAGAAACAGTATGATGGAAAATTGTCGAATATTCTCGAGTAATATCAGACTCAATTATAAAATTATATTACCGATGTTTTGAAAATATCCAACGTCTTTCTCATCGAGAAATATCGATTTAACAGTTACCGATCGTTTCTCTGTAATCACGTATTGTCGAAGAGCGTAATAAGTTCGTATTTTTACGAACACAATGGAAAATATCGAATATTTAATAAAGAGCGCCGTATGTTCGCGATATTTCATATATCGTTGGATACTTAATAAAGGGAACACCGTACATTTTCAATATTTTACACATTTTTTCGCGTTGCACGCATCTTGTACGTTTTGCACATTTAAATTCCCAATAAATATCCACGTCAACGTACACAATATCTTGGGAATACAACTGCCGATCGAATAAAAATCCCACTTAAGATTCTACAACAGAAAGAAGAAAAAGAAAAAAGAAAAATAAAAGAACAGGAAAAGATATAAAAGGTCGATTCAAACTGGACCACTTGCCATAAAATCAAACTGCGTTTCTTCTCCAAGCGATCACTTATCCGCCGATCTTCTTGCAATTCTTCCATCGTTCCTTAACAAACCAGAGCTTCAATACGCTCGGGCGTGCTCTATCTGTTAAAGCACGACGAAAAATCAAGAATCGACCGGATGGTAGAGGAGCAGGAACAGAAAGAAGAGAATCTATGAAACGGTGTTTGCTACGTCGCGTTTTAATATTCATGTTGCGTAAATCCGCGTCGCGACACCGGCGTCGGCCGCGCCACGCCACGGCGCGGCGCGTCGTTTACGCGACTTCTCCGTCGACGTGGCTCTCGTTGGAAACCATGAAAAACGCCGGCTTTCCGTTTTTGAAATTACCACCAGGCCCGCAGCTAGCATCGCGGCATTTACGAAACGCGGGATGAATAATTAATGAATAGCCGTGCAACGCGTGACGCGCCAGCTCGCGGCGACGTAGAAGCGTGTTTTCTTCTTTTGTCGCGCCTTCGAGTGAATTTTTGAGAATCTTCCTTCGTCACGAAGAGGAAGGAGAGGACGAGATGCGACGATAGCAAGCGCGGAGGTTCGCCACTGGCTTTGGACGCTGGTGAAAAATGGAACGACGCGGATGGCGCCCGTACAAGTACGTTGTTTGCGTCGAGGTTTTCAGTTGAGTATGTCGCAGGATGTGGAACGGCGGGACGGAAGTTTCACTCTGGCAAATGGGGTGGTTCTAGATTAGAACGATGGGATTATTTCGTGTTTTATGATATCGACTCTTGCCTGTTTGCCCGAGACTCGGTGTTATCCTTGTTTTTGGAGATAGTTTCTGAAATTCGGGATAAATGTTTTCAAAGTTGTTTTATCGCTACGAGAAGTTTATCGAAGAAGACAGGATCGGTGTCTGATTATTTTTGTGGTTTTCCTGGATTTCATTTAACCCGGCTACTTCTCTACTATCTTATGTCATTGAGATAATATTATTCTTAGCAACGGTTTTTTCCCATTTATAACTGAGAGTATACATCTCATTTTACTTGTATATTTTTGTGCTCCGTTATATCGAAACCTTGGCATATAGAAGAACGTTTACGCGCTATATACATTCGATAAAGTATTATAAGAAGGGTTCTGTTCTATAAAGATAAGGAAAAATTCTTATATCGTGTAGTAGATATACGTACTTGCGTGCTCGTATGTATGGACATATATATATATATACACACGTATTCAATATACGTATCTAAGTTGTGCATATTATACGAAATACTTTATATGTAAAATGATACATACAGTGAGAGTACACGTATGTTTTCGGGAGTTATTTGCAAAGCTACGTTTTATAAATGCAAAGATTAAAAACACGCTGATCTGGGTGTGCTTTGTGAGTTTAAAGATCACAGTATGTTAATTTAACAGTATGTTATAAGTTTGCCGATATGCGGATCAAGGCGGATTGATTTCACTGTGCTTTGCAGAGTCTAAAGATTAAACTCCGCAAAACGATATAGGAAATTGCTCCATTTGAAAATGCGATCTTCCATTTCTAATAAGAAAGCATGGCATATAGAAGATACATCTAATTTCTCCGCTAGATTTCCTCCAAACACGGCACGTTTGCGAAACTCTACGTTTTCTGAACTCCAGCTCGCCTACCATTCTCGCATTAGGAATGCATCCACATACCATACCGATGCTTATAACACGCATTCTTCAAATCTCTGCTTTCCAATCTGTGTCACGCGTTATTCGTACGCTTCTTTTCTTCCTTTTCGCACGATTCGACATTTTACACGTCTTATTGTTAATTCTTATTATTTATTTGCTTCCTTTACTTTATTATTATTAATTTACTTGAATAGTTTGAAAGAAATTTCGAAGAAGGTATTTTCTAGAAGAAGAGAAATTTTAAGCAACGTTTCGCTCCTACGAGATAAATAAAGATTACAAACTTTTCACCGATAACAATAAAATAATGCAATGTGATACACAGAAAGCCACTTTAGAATCATTTATGGGAATCCAATAGGTCCGCGTACTTTATTCCATACGGCTTAGAGTAGATTCGATTATTAGATTTATCTTTTGTAGCGATGCCGAGTTGCGGTGGATTTATGTTTGGTGATTCCAAACTTTTCACGGATAATCGTAAATACCGCTATGTGATACGAATAAAACAAACCTGAAAATGCCTGTTGAGACTCCGTGAATGCCGAATGCTTGCGCTTGGTTTCTTATTTCATAGGGAAATTTCAGTTACTGGATTCATTTTTCGTTTTTACCACGACCGATGTATTAAATTACGACTACTCGAGCTTCTCGTCTCACCGTGGATATGAATAACAAATTACCTGGCCGGGAATACGTTATCGAGAATCGATAGGTTCGCTCCTTTAATGGACGAAAGTGACGTTATAGGATAGCGAGGTTTGGCCGCCCGAGACGTGACGGTTTTACATATTTCGCGTAATAAAAATGTCGGCGGCTTACGTAAAAGGCGTGTAACAGCTCGTTCGGCGATAATATTGGAAACCGAGTACTTAAAAGCTCGGGATACTTAAGAACAAATCCGCCAGAAGAGTTTATAATTAATTTAGCTATTAACGAAAGATCAGACACTACGATACGGCTAAGATTAATTCGTGGAAGTTGGAAATTGAAGAAATTAATTCCTCTCTTTTTTTTTCAGTACAAAATCATTCGTTGGGAATCATTTATTTTATAAAGTTGATCATACGTATTTTAAATTAAATCAGGCAAATATCGCGTAGAAAGTTCTTACGATAAGTTTATGGTCGTTTGCAATTTTACAAATATCTTGAAACGGATGTCTTAAAGAGATACGAAAATTTTATTCGAAAAGAAAAAGAAACTGCGTTTCATGCGTATAAATCTGATACGAGTTGCAAATAATTTTTTAAATAAAACTAACTGACAGAACCGTTCTAAAGAGAAAGTTTCGGTAACTTCCAGGAAAGAAAGTTCAGTGTCGGACTTGCTCGCGAAAGATTCATCCTTTTCATTACTTTTACGTGGGACCAGTTGCGGAAAGTCGTAGGCATGTTTTCAAAATGTTAATTCTTTCGTTTCAAACGCAGCCAAGGTGTAGACCGCAGCGTGAAGATGCAGAAAGTTGCTCGAGCTTGCAACAACTCTTGTCCCTGCTTTCTAGGACGCGTGCACACTGCAAGCATCACCACCCTGTACAAAACAACGCTACTTTCATGGTTGTACCTCGTACCGCCCTCTGTTGCCACCTGTTCCGCGAGAAGGGTCGACGTATGTTCCAGTTTCATCTTGAAACTCGAAAAACTTTGAAGTCTTGCAAAAATAATTCCTTTAGATGTTCTTCTAGGTTTCTAGATATAAAGCTACAACCGTGTCTTCGGATATGTACGTATATTGAATTGTATGACCGTATTTATACTTTGGACGTTGGGTTGCGAGAAAATGACTTGGTTAATTGTATGCTAATCGTTGTATTGAAATCGCATATGGCAGGTGAAAGTACGGATTAAAAGGAGATCAGGGAAAATGTGGCGCACTTTTTCTTTAAAACTGAGCTAGATAAATTCGTTAAGTTTACTATATCCGGGCTCTCTCTCGCAAGAGAACACAATTCAACTATAGTACAATATATCGTTAGTGAAATCTTACGAGCCACGGGTTGTAAATTAATTAGCATCGATAAATGCTCTTACATAGTCGAAACAAGTTCGATCGTAAAATAAACGGAATTTTACAAATAATAAATCACATCGGTCATCCTACGATTCTCAACGATCTTCGCCGATAAACAATTCTCGCTAAAACCAATAAATTTTCGATAATCCTCGTTACTGAAGACACCGCTAAAAATGTAACTAAAGAGACTTGAAACTCGGCGAAATTGCTCCAAAAATCGAATCAATCCAGAGTAAATATCGGTGGTAATCACTTCTAGATCTCCGAAAGGAAACCTCTCTACGAAAATCGTTCCCTGCGATTACTTCTATAAAAGTTAGATAACTCCCATAATTTTGGCCTGAGCCATAATTTTGCTTAAATTCTACGCTGTAATGAAGAAACATTCCCGAACGAAATACGTCTTACGTTCGGGCAACGTTATCATAAAACGTACAATTTGTTGACATTAACGACGTTAATGACAGTCAAACGAATCCAGGTGTTGTACGCAGGTGGTGGAAGTGGAAAAGGTAACATGGGTCAGACGTGTTCTAGTTTGATATCAGTGAAAGAGAAAGAGCCTCTTTAGGTATGAAGTGGAAAGTAAAAGGCGCGGTAGAAATGCACGCAAAAGTCACAATTGGCCAATGGGTGGTGTTATTTCCATAACATGACACTAACCGCTTGGATTTAAAGCTGGGACAAAGCGTTTGTAACTCGAGCAAACCAGGAAATCTCGCAATTCCAAGACCGCCTGCCACTCGCCGCTGTCTTTCTCTTCTTCTCGCTCTCTCTTTCCTCGGTTTCGTCGTTTCTCTCTCTTGAATCGTCGTTTTCCTGCCCCGACACGATGAAGAAGAAGAAGTAGAGGAGAGAGGCATTTCTTCGAGTAAGAGGACTGGCTGCTCCAGAGAGATTCTCGACCAGGAGAAAAATTGAAATTTTTCTCTTTTCCCCGTCTGTTTCGGCCGCGCGACCACCAAATACGTAGCTTTTCTCCTGTTCCGCATTTTATCGCTTTTCTTTGCTTTCTTTCAAGGATCCCTGTGATTTTGACGCGTTTGGGTAGAAATTTGTATCGAAGCTTTCGATATTTTATGTTTCCTTCGAGCTAAATAAATTAATTCCCGTATTTGTAAAATTGAGACATTGTACAGAAAGTTTAGACACTTTATTTCGAAAAATTCGAATATTTCGAATCATTGCTCGCGCGTTACGTTTAATTCTTCTATTTTTGAAATCTCGGTATTTTTCACTAGAAATTTGGATACCTTACTTATGGAAGTTCATAATGCGTTCAGTTACCAATTTCCAATTTCCAATTTCAGACACGTAGTTTAAGTTTATAGAGCACGAAGCAGAGAAACTGTTTTCATGGTTTGAAGCAAGTAAGCGAAGTAACAAGTGAAGTATCTGCGATTATTTGCATTCACTTGTCGGTTGTCAGTTTTCCAGTATCGATTACCACGTAGTTTTCAATTGTTTTATCACCGAAGGCACGGTATCTCGAGCGGAGAAAGCTTCTAACGCTTTAAATAAAGTAATTTATTGTTTCGCGAGCTAAGCTGCGATCTTTCACACAGCTGTCAAAATATCTAACCATTCGATGGGGTTGGCGAGTTCAAGTAGAATGGTTGGATCGCTGTGAAATTTCGAGGTTAATCGACACTTGTATGTTACTATTTCTGACTGTAGAGTTGCAGATTTGCATGCTCGATGCAGCTTGAGAAATACCATCGATGGAGTCGTTCTGTTTACTTCTTCGCTAGGTACTTGAAATGCTCAGGCTATTGATGTATTTCGAGTGCCAAGGCGTATACTCCATACTCCATACTCCACATATACATACTTATGCCTTTGAATTAAAATTAGAATCGTTTATTCTGAGCGTTCTTCGATTTATTGTCCGCTTTTAATGCTGTTGACTTATTCGAGTTTCAATGAACAATTCAATAGTACATAACCGTGGAATGAATTTTCATTTTTTATTAATATGTTTGATTCTAAGGTCGAGTTTCATCGGTTTTACGTTTAGAGTTCAACGTCTGTTGGTACGTTGCTGGAGGTTCTTAAAAAGCGATTAATTATCAAACACTCTTATCAGTGTCCTACTTTCAGATCAGAATTTTAAGGAACTTTATCAACTTTCAAAATATGAATTTTTCAAACGTCTCAAGCACGATTGAAACATCATTTTCCCAAAGATCTTGAAACGCTTCAAAAGATTAGAACACTAATTTTTCTGGTATTTCATGCTTAAATATAATAATTGTTCAACTCTCCAGGTGAGAGATGCACCTTAAGTTACAAAATACCATCCTTCGAAACTTTCAAATTGTAGATCAGCGAAAGATCACTTCTCCAAATATGTACCTCGATTAGTCCGAGTCGCAGTATCGCCAAATCCAGACCTGTTCCAAATCCTTCCACGGAGAAGCTAAAATCTCTCGGATAGCTGGGATGATTTCGAAAAGCTTCGGTGGAAGCTAACGTACCACTTCAACGACGAACCACGAACAACGCTCTTCACCTTACCGAAGCGTTAAAGCTTCGCCGAAGCTTCAACTCGATTCTCCTTTTCGTCAGGCAACTTCTCTCACCATAAAAAAAAGAACAGTTTTCCCACTGTTGAGATTTCTCGGTTGTTCAATGGCTGTTGTTGCGCGTCTCTCGTTAAGGAACTTCCTATCCTGCTCCCTTATCTGGCCAGAAACAGAGTTAATGTATCGCAGGGCCCGGAAGGTGGGAAGCGTAACCGGTGGCGGTCTGTAAAAAGGTGGAAAGGAATTTCCTCGAAGCACCACGAGGAGAAACGCCTTCTTACGAAGACGTGCTGAAACTTTCTCTCGGAAGCTTCTTCCCTCTTCCTCTTACATCGCGTTTATCGTTTTACGAAGCAGAAGAGAGCCTAGCCAAGGATTGTTCTCAGCGTGGAAGCACGAAGAGAGCACCACTCGGCCCAGAAAGAAATGAAATTTTTCTTTGACCGGAACGCGCCTTTTCTTCTCGCCTGCTTGCTTGCTTGCTTGCTCCGTCGAACGACGTCGACGTCATCCTTCGTCCCTTCGTCTTGTTCCATGCTTCTTTCTCTTTTTACGGTAAATAGGCGAAGAGCAGCCGAGAGCGAGACGAAAGAAGACATTCTTGGTAATTGAGAGAATTACAAGTGAACGGGTCCCCTTGTTCTCGCGTTGCCTTCGCTCGTCTAATTCCATCGCGATTCTTTCTCGAACTTATTCCTCCTACAAAGATGTTTGAGAGATGTTGGAAGAACGAGGAGGCTCCGCGCTTTTGTGCTTCGGCCGGGACGACAAGAATTTCCCCCGTGAAAAGTCTCGGTGATGAGGTGGCGCTTCCCTCCATCGTTGTTGCAGCTTTCAGCCCGCTTTATCAGCTCCTTCCGGGCCTTTATAAAGAGGACACGGTGCCCTCGCGGACTGTTTACACCCAGCCAGAGTCAATGTTTGCCACTGTGTTCGTTGGACGGCCCACCTGCCGGAATTAGCAAGTCGAATCATGGAACGCGTCTCGCGCGGATCATGTGCGCTGATTCGAGATGATTCGGCTAGTCGGCCGAGGATGAAAGCTTCCATTTCGAGGGGTGTCGCGAAGACACTTTTACGCTGGATTTAACGAGACGATCTCTCTCTGATTTGATAGTTCATGGCGTCGTCTCAATGGATAACGTTCTCGGTGTTCTGTCCAGGCGTTTGCC
The DNA here is from genome assembly GCA_014737385.1 of Bombus superbus. Classification (NCBI taxonomy): domain Eukaryota; kingdom Metazoa; phylum Arthropoda; class Insecta; order Hymenoptera; family Apidae; genus Bombus; species Bombus superbus. Next base: position 122,494 of record JACXIK010000024.1, read on the forward strand.
AATTTCTTCCAACGTTTGCCGATGTTTAAACGGTATTTGGTGATTTTTGGCATGGTTTCAGGACGTTCAAGGATGGTTACAGACATTTCGCGGAATTTCTTTTTGCAAGTGTTTCGCGGTGTTCTAAATTATTCGCTGTGGCGCTTGAAGGCGCTTTGCTTCGTTTGGAATTGTTTTATTGCGCTGTGAAGCTACGTAGTTTCTTACGTCCAGAGACATCTTGTTGCACTTGCAGCGTCTCGTCCTTTGCAAATGTCTCGGCGTTTTTTTTTTTTTTTTTTTTTTTACGGAGTTTTGAGTTTGATGGCAGTTTGCAGAGTTCGAAGGTTTTCGAAGATTCTTAAAAATATATCGCGGCATTCAGCACGTGGGATTTCGTTCGTAATGTTTTGTTGCGTTTCATGAAATTTCACGATATTTCTCGATGTTTCTTGATGTTTGATGAAATCTTACTCGTACATACATATTTCTTAGAGTTTTGTCGCGTTGAACGATATCCGATCGCATACGACGTTTAAGATATTTCAAATATCATTGGCATTTTACTATGCTAGATGTTTGGTCAAATTCGAAGAATTCAGCCGCGTTCTGTGCTATTTCACAGAGTTCAGAGACGTTTTCTGACGTTTGACAAGGACGATGCTGATTGATAAACAGTGAAAGATGGTTCGATTACGATGCTTTGTGGAACGAATAGTCGGTGGGGCCGTCGTGGGTGCCGTAAATTTCGTCGCGATCTTTAATTACTTTCCTGTCAGGTTGTTCGTCACTGTCGAACGCGCAACTGTGAAATGAGCTTAATGTCTGACAGACTTGTGGCAGTCGGCGATTGTGAAAGCTAGTTAAAAAATTTCAGTGTCTTTCGTTTGCCTTATACTTGATATATGCACATATATATTTTTTCTCAAACTACGTTGCGCTTCTTGTTAATTTGCGGAAATAGAAATAAATTTCTTCGAGTTTGAAGATTTCAGATTTGCAAATACAGTTGTACAGTTGCTGTATTTTTGCAATATTCTAACACAAAACGAAGCCCACTCCTTATTTCGTTAATGTTCAATGGAAATGGTGTTTTCATCTTTGAATTTCTTTAGCTAGTTGTTTTTTGTTATTTAAAACGAAGCTTGAAATTGAAGCTTAAGGAAACGAGTCATACGATAACGAAACAACGTTTCGTTTAGTCTTTTAATTTAAACAATATAAAATACTAGCGTATCCAATTAGAGATAATGAAATTTACGTAAATATTCGCCGTTTTTCCGAGACATTTATTATGAAATGAAATCTGTTAGCCTTTATAGAAGTAAAGATAAAATTTCGAAACCTATCTCTGCAAAATGTAGAAAAGTAATTTTAATAAATTTAATATTCATAGATCGTGATTAAATAAAATCTCCAACTCACTCTATTAAAAACTGCCAGTTAAACATTAACGTAATTAAACATTCCTTATATATAAGTAACTTTCTAACGCTTCGATAGATTTTCTAATATTCGGACAAATATGGGTACGCGTTCGCAAATGATTCTAAAAGAAGCAAACGTGTAGATACACGGGGGAATAATTCAACGAATTCAGCATTTTAGAAAGCACATTTAAAACAGAAGCCGCACGGTGTCATTAACAGTAATAAGGGAAGATGTCAGAAATTCAACACGTTGCCGACTAATGAGAGCTTTTCCACCCGGTTTCACTCGCCCGGCGAGCAACAGTAAATTAACGGGCTGAGATGTTATTTGGAAAACTGCAGCGCTTGTGAAAACAAAGTACGCAAGTAGCGTGGCGGACTCCGTAACCCCGCGGCATTACTTCGCCAACTTACGCCGCGCCGAACTTACGTAAGTTCTGGTTAAAGTGCTCCGACAAAATCGAATTTTCCGAGGTTTAGTTAAGCGAAATTTACAGATGCAAGTACCGTGCTATCTCGAGATTTCTCGCCTTCCATAAATATGTACGCTGTTGCGGATGGTACACGCACACTGCGTCGCGTGATTCCATTCGATATCTTCACTTAAATCATTTGGAAGAAAATTGCCAAGACACTCGTGATTGATCATTCTACGTACTGTTAGAGAATATACGAGAAACGCTCGTGAGATCGATATTAGATATCGAAACGATGGAAAAAGTTTTAACGTATGAAAATGTCGTTCGAGCCTCGTTTCTTTTAAGTTAAACTAAGATATCGCTAAAATACCGCCAAAGTTGTTGGTATCGACGAATCAGCTAAGGAACTTTTCCGTTTATCTCGCTCGCAATCGATATCTTTTAAATACTCGACGAGATGGAAGAAATTCAAATAGCAGGAGAATCTTGCTCGGATAGAATTGATCGTCAATATTCTAAAATTTAAAAATCGCTTCCCTGTAAAAGTAACAGATTTATGCTTTTCGTGTATATTTTCGTTGGAGAGTATGGCTAGTGAATGGTAGACAGTATATATAGGGCTTAATTGCTTACAATAGTGGTATGATAGGTATGAGCTCAATTAGGGATTATATGTATGGGATGGCTCGTTATGTCATATAGCTTTAGTGATATACTGCTGTGATAATTGTGATAACAGTTTATTGTAGGAAAATAGATTAGCTTTATTTTAGTTTTATTTTGGACTAGAGCAAAGCGATCGAAGATTGTTCTAGGTGCGTTTTCTTTAAAAACAAAGCTTCGTATATTTTTATTCGGATAAGAATTTGTATGGAAATAGAATTTTTTAATAATATAATACGATGCGAGTAACTCGTTAGCGTATAGCAACGAATCATGTTCCCTTTTTTGAAACGTTCTCACGATAGCGTATCTATCACGTATCCCTTCGTTGGCTCCATTTTCCTGTCCTTTACTTTATTTAAAAAAAAAATGTCTCATTTTAATAACAAGTCCTATTTATTTATTTATTACCACGACAGAATTACATTTTAAAAGCTAGTTATTTCTTTTTTAGGATTGTCTCTAAAGCCAGATAACAAGCCCAGACGATCGTTAATTTAATTCGCAAAACTATATCGGGTATATTATATTCTGACGATGCTGACAGGATCTAATTTTAAATTTTCATTTCACGAAGAAGCCATGCATAAAAAACTCCTTGGTAAAATTCCGTAAAACACATTTCTCCCGATTTTAGGCTAAAGGTGATTATAATAAAAAAAAAAAAAGAGGAAAAGGTCATCTGCAAGCACATTTCACGCTCATTAACCTTTCCGTGAAAAAGTAGCAGAATAATCTCCTTAAAATATTCCAGCAAGCAGCCTTCCATCGCGCTCCCATTTTTCACTGAACAATGCCCGTCAGCTTCACAGATTCCCTCTTTTTTCACCTGTTTCGTAAACCTACCGGCTCCTATCGCGTCATCTTTTCACTTTTTTTCCGCGTCTGACCGTGCGTTTCACAAAAGGGCGCGCGCTATCTTCGAAAAAGGGCTTACTCGCCCTATCCGGCACAGACAACGCGGCACATTCGTGGTCACACGTGTTCGTTCACACGTTGCGCAACGTGAATCGACTATGCGAATTTCTCTGCTTTCTCAAACTACTCTCTAGATGCCTTTAAGTCACTGTATATTCACGTAGAAATTTTCTACTCTTCCAGCAATCGTTCGTCTCTTTTCGTTGTAAAATTCATCTGACAGAATATACGTACACGAAAACGATGAGCGGTACTTTTTGTTCCTTATGTGAAGATTATTGGGGAAAATACATAGAAAGTATATTTTTCCGTAGGTTAGCCGATTCTAGTGTCAACCAATGATTCGATAGAGATATTTGAACATGACGTAATTGAAAACGAACACACTCCACGTGTCAAAAAGTTCGAAAATAGCTGATAAATTAAATTTTTAGATTTATTAGATTAATTGTATTTATTAATTATTAAATTAGTAGATCTATTAGTTATTCGTGTCAGTTAATTATCTTGTATAGGTATGTACAAAAAGCTGAAGATCAAAGAATTTCTGCCTTTTTACACCAAAAATGCACACGTTCGAAGGATAAAAAATTCAGTTCCATTAGTCCCTTAAAAAAAAAAAAGCAACATCAAATCCAATCGAAGATGCTACTTTCATCCCTCGTATATTATCGAAGGATAAGCCGATAAGTCCATGCTCGAAGCCCTAGTATGTTCGAAACGAGAGAGTTTGAACGTTAATTATGGCCCAATAATCCCACTTTTTCGGGCATGATAGCACAGAGGGAAGAAGATCCTGGTGGAACCCCGGGCGCGTATCCTTGACAACGCGCGAATTAAGAATCAGCTTTCGCTCGCCAGAAAGGTGGACAAACGCCATGGAACATCTGGCTGATCATGAAATGTTCCTATGCTTGCTCGTGGAAAAAGACATCTGCGATCTCGTCTATGGGAAACTGCAAACAGATCAAGTGCCTGATAAGATGGTAAAAGAATCGAACAATTAATAATACGAGTAGATACAGATATAAATTCTAAAGAACGCAAATAAAATTTAGGATAATAACTAAGTGTTAGAATATTTAACTGGAATGATCATTTGTTTAAACGACAAACGTTCGATCGTTATCGTTCGTTAATAACACGAGCATCGTAGACAAAATAAAAAGAAACATTGGTAATCATAAGCGTTATATTAAACTGTTTTCTGTTAACCAACGAGCAACGTTAAAAACGATAAAATTAACGAACGTGCTTTTCTCGTATATTCTCTTCAAACGCTAACACCACTGTTTCAAACGCGTCTAAACGTGAAAAATTCCACGAAACGGACAAACCTGTGAAGAACGTCGAACAACTGTAAACCAAGGTCAAAGATGGCGCAGAATCAAATGGAAGATCTAGCAGGGGGAAAAAAATTGCAGGCAATTTTCACTCCGTTAGAAGGCCAAGGGCGCTGTAGCTTCGTCTGTTTCCGGTCCCCCATTTTCGATACGCTCTTTGTCTCGCGACGAGGCAAATCCCCGGGGATCCAGCGATGTGTTCCTCCGGTTTCGGTCCTCGCTTGTTCACCCTCGGTCCAGCCATACTCTCTCGTTGTTCCCTCCGTGTCTCTCTTTCGAATTATATCCTTTGAATCTACAATTATGGGGCGCCGCAGGCATGCGGGACACGTTTTCGCGAAAGTTTGCGCGCCGAATACTAAAGCCACGTGGCAAATAGGATCAATACCGTTGGTGGCTGGTTGGAAGAAGCCGGCGAGCGATATCATGTCCCTTCGTGTGCCCTTTTCGTTGGTTGCCTGGCCGTTTCCTTCCTTCCTTCCTTCCTTCCTTCCTTCCTTCCTCTTCTACTCTCCTCTCCTCTCCTCTTCTCTTCTTTTCCTTGTTTGTCACGGGAATGGTTTAAGACGACGCGATGCTCCCCTGGGTCGTCAAGGAACGCAGGGGTGACCGTCTGGCGTGTCCTGTGCGACGTCGAAAAGCAGAAACTTGCTCGAAGAAAAGGTCGCTTCTATCCCCCTTTCGTCCTTTTTGTCGTTCCGGCTTCACGCATCCTAGATGCGAGCGAGCTTTTGAATCCTTTGACGAGAATCCGTGCACCTTCTTCCATTAGCCTCTTGCCTTTGACTCGGCGATCGGAGAATTCTCGTGATCTTCGTTGATATTTCGGTTGATAGAAGCGAAAGCTCTGAATGCGAGGGCTCGTGGTCCGGCGCAGTAATTGCGTCAACGATGGAAATGCATTAGGTTGTCCCGAAAGTTTCTTTCCTTTGGTAAGGAATAATAGATGCGCAACTTTTTTTCGTTTTATATTATTTTATTCGATCATCTACGATCCATTTTGTTCTATTTCATTATTACGATCATACGTGATTCGACGGAAATAGTATAGAACAGAGAATGCGATGCATCCATTGTTTCCTTACAAAACGAAAGAAACTTTTCGGACAACCTAATTACTTGGGACAGGATCGTTTTGTGATTGAAATCGAAGGTAGCGGAAAATCGCTGGTACAATTTATTGGATTTTGGGAACTGATAGTACAGGGAATTTTTTTAGTTAGTTCGAAGGGATGTCCGCTTAGTCGGCAGATGGATTTTGTTTTTCTATGTATACCGCTCTCGGGGATAGATACTGTTCCCTGTTCATGAAACTGCATAATTTACTTGGTCGATACGCTTGGCCTGCTTGACAGTGCAATTTTATGCTTGAAAATATCTTTCTTACGTGATAAAGCTGAAGCGTATTTCAGTTTTTAAGGATCAGCTGAGAATTCTTTCTTCTCGGAGACTGTGTTCTAATTCTACAAGAAATTCGTACGTGAGAAAGTGGAAGAGAAGAGATTTTTGTTCTTGCATCACTTTTTAAAGAACACGTTAATATGTTCTATAATATAATTTTATTTATTTCTGATCTTGTATCATTTTCTTTTTTTCTTTTGAAGCAAACACTATAAGTTACTACCCAAAATTTTCATTGAATATTCACCGTTACTCGAAATTTTTATTTTTAAAATCGCAATCGACACCATAATGTACCTTGCGGAGAGCGTTTAAACTTGCACGAGATCAATCTATACCAACGAAGCGATAAATCCGACCATAGTATTACCAAGAGTGCCATTAATACTACGAGTTAAATACCAGCAACCGTACCCCATCGATAGTCAAGACATTCAGCTAATAAATCATCGTACTCTGTTCTCCCTTAACATTTATTTACGAATAACGAGATTCGATCATTACTTGAAAGATAAACACTGAATATTAAAAATAAGAAAGATCCGAGGCATATGTTTTGTATATGAATTCTAAAACAATCGCCATTTAAAATCGATATATTCTTTCGTTACAGATCACACGATACGATGTAATACGATGTAATAAAACACTTTCCAAGAGAATTTATTATACGCATATGCATATTCTACGATATTCGAGAAAAATCTTTCAGAATCAATAAAAAAAAAAAGAGAATTCTCCCGCGATCCAAGAAACCAACGTAGCTGATCGTCTTCGCGTTTCTATCGTGCGCTGACGCGTGGCTCATCGAGTGACTCTCGAAACTCTCGCATTTCCAATTCACACTCGAACATATCCCATAATACGTCTATTTCCGACGCGTATAACAGCCGCTCTTACGCAAACGCTATATTCTCGCCGGCCCATTGTCAGCTTCCTCGATTCATGCCTGTAAAAGCTGCTCATTGTTCCGTGACGCATGCACGCGCGTACACGTAGCACCCTGCGCACAGCCACGTGTTACAGAAGCTGTCTGTTTCAAGCGAATACCTTTACACCTCACGTTCCATGCCCAATATCGATAAAAGCTATTCAAATTTTACGTACGCGTCTTTATTTCTCCTCGGTGTATCAGCTACGATATATTAGTTTCGTCCGGAAAGTTTCTTTCGTCTGGTAAGGAAATATTGGATGCACCGCATTCTCTGTTCTGTATTATTTTTATCGAATCACGTATGATCGTAATAATAGAAATAGAAGAAAATGGATCGTACATGATCGAATTGTTGATACTTGTATATTTAGAGGTAAGATCGTAATAGCTATTTACTTTATTCATTGGATAAATTTACCACGAAAAATTGAACCAGAAAAACCTTTTATTGCACACTTTATTGCATACGTGAACTGAACAACTAGCGAAAGAAACAAAAGAGTATCTTAATACTATGATTGTATCTAGTCATTATTTTATGTGATTAGTGCATCCGCACATAGATGGGACTCACGTTGTCATTTCAACACGAATAGAGTAATATAAAACGGAACAAGGTTGCGCGTCTATTATTTCCTTACAAAAGGAAAGAAACTTTCGGGACGACCTAATATGAACTATAGACGGCGGATTAATTACATTATTACTACTACTCAGGACATAAATTCGCTAGCTTTTCAACCTAATATGTTGAGACACGAGAAAACGTAAAAGTTTTAACTAACAAGCACGACGTAATTGACGACGTTTTAACGCATCGAATTAAAACAGACACATCCCGTATGCGACAGTGAATTCCAGCCGAAGTAACGACTTCGGACGAAGCTTATACACCATCGGATAAGGCGAGAATCCGTGCAAAGCATCCGCGTCGTAGCCTTGTTCACGCTTTTCGTCGTCGTGTCTCTTCCTCGATAGTCTCAACGATCGTGAAAATAGTTTCGATCGAAAGAGAGAGAGAGAGAGAGAGAGAGAGAGAATCTTCGTGCGCTGTCACGAGTCGTGGAAAGATAAAAGAGCAGGAAAAACTGATGTATGACGCGTATTCTACCGGCGAATGAAGATCGTGTTACTCGAATAGCCGGTGAAAAAGTTTGCTTGTTTTCTCTCGGTTGACGCGACAGCGATCGCTTAGATGTCGCTTTTCGTTATTTTTCGATCGGCTATTTTCGAAGTTGATGGGAGAATTTGTGAGCTTGTCAGTTTCCCGCTCGTTCGTTTGACGTGTTTTGAAGAGGAAATTGATTTTTAGATCGTAGAAGATTCTCGTCAGCGGGTTTGAGATCCGCGAAAGAACACTTTCGGCCATTGGATGATAAACGAGATGATTAAATCAACGAGTTGGAAATTTCGAGGATCTTACCTTGGATTGTATTTAATTTACCTATTGAATTTTATTTATTTCTCAACTATAATTTTTCGTTCTTAATTGTGTTCAGATTTTTACTTATCGCAGCAATTGTAGCTTCACATCGTACGACGAAGAAATTTTTCTTACGAAAAGTCGAGTAATTGCGTTTGTGCGAAACCGGTGGTTGTTTGATCGTATCGTTAAGTAAATTGAACGGTGAAAGCTCTGCTTAATTTTCATTTGCTTTGACAAACGTGCAACTTCTAATGCGCAGGTTTCGTGCCGTTCGTATTATTTTTGAAACTCGTTTACTCTTTAATAGCGTGCGTATAAAGATATTTAAAACGAACCTGTGCAAGTATCTTGAAACGTAGCGTGAAAACAAACGCAACGTGGAGGATCCTCTCATTAGAATACGAAAGCATAATTATTCGAAGAATTTAAAAAGCGAGTTTCCAATTTTATGCATCCTGTGTAATTTTAAATCTTTTCCATGGTAAAGCAAATTAAATAAATATATGCTGCACGAATGCTTAAAAATTCTCTGTCGCAATTGTAATTATAATCGTAATTACTACGTTATAATAATAGTAATAATTAGACTACTGGTTCCTACGCACATACAAAGCTCATAATATACGAAAACACATAGAATGTCCAAATTATAGTACTTTTCACGATTCCCAATGGGCAACGCAAATATCGAAATTTCATTTCTTCGTTACATTCGTAAAATTCCAATCACGAATCTGCACGAATAATGTTCAACGCGTTCGATCGACGCACAAAATCGAAAGGGATCCCTGGCGGCGCGAGAGTGGATTTTTCTACAATATACGAAACTCTACTTGTCCTCGCGTCGTCCATAAGAAAATAGGAAATCGTTGAACGCGTTAATTTTAATTATTAATTACGATCGGTGCATTCGGTAAAATATACGCGATTAAAGAATACCAATGTCTCGTACTCGATACTGAATAGCGATAAAACCTGATGCAAAGCCAACTCGAAAGCCCCTCCGCTCTAACGGAGAAGAATCGCCGGCAGATAAAATAAACTCGAGTTGACTGAACGTCATGGAGAGCAGAGATCGACAGGATATTTCCCGGGAGGTGTTTGCATAAAATCCGAGGCAATCGCGATCACGACGTCACGAACCAAATCGACTTCCGATCACGTGAACAATCCCCGCGACACATGTCGCGCGTTTCACCGGAAAAAGAAGCAGGAAATTCAACTCCGAAGAGGGAAACACACCGTGTGCAACGCGCGGAATCTCCGTTTACGCGATTGCATTTTCCAAGCTTTTTCTCGTTCGATTTATACCGATCCATACGACGACCACGACGACAGGTCAAACCGCGTTCTACTAGACCTCCGATCTCTACCCTGGCCAGATGCGATAAAACAGAGAGAAGCATCGAGACGAGAAAAGGGGATTTTCGTCTCGAATGCATCGGTTGAAATTCGATCCTTGGTATCCTTGTAGGGTCCGACCTACTTCTTCCGTCTCAGTAACACGCGAAAAAGACAATGACGAACAGAGAAGAACGAATAGGTAGGAAACGACGTGACAGGGGAGCGCGGAGGAGCGAATGGAATCGAATAGAAAGAAGACGAGAAGAAAGGAACGAAGCGTCGCGATATGAGAAAGAAGAAGAGCGAAAAAGAGGGTGATCGTGGGGGAGCGTCGTTTCGAATTTCTCGATAAGTTCCCGTCCCAACCTCTGCCCCCCTCCCCTGCTCCCATCAGCCGCTCTTCCCATGTGAAACAATAGCGGAGAGTCGAGCGTGGTAAGACGTCTCGAATTTCGCTGAATCAAAGGTGATGCGTCGAGAGAGAAAGAAAAAGGGAAGAAGAGGTTAGGCGATGAAGAAAGGCCTGTCCTTGGACATGACCAGGGGTGAAATCGATTTTCTCTAGGGTCTCGCGTATTATCCCTCGTGGTTTTCTATAGTATCATTGTTGTTAGAGCCAAAAGAGAGAGTACACGACCAAAGAGAATAAACAGTAGAGAGACTGAAAGAGAGAGAGAGAGAGAGAGAGAGAGAAGATAGTTTGGTCGAGAAGCTTTTGCGTGCAGGGTAGACTAGAGAGGAAATCTAGAGATATCGAGGTGTATAAGATGAAGCGAGAGAGAAAGTAGTGGTATCAGGGGTGGGTTGTGGTCGACGGTCTGAGTGGAGCAGACACAAAGCGGCTATATTACGTTTCCACTTGTACTTTTTTCTAGTGTCTACTGAGCACCTAGCGCCACAGGCCGCGTTACACGCGTTCTCGTGCCCCCTTCTAGAACTGGTTCCTGTTCCATGAAAGCCGCGGAAACGCTTTCCTTTTCACCCTTTCTTCCGCCACGGGGGCAACTCTTGTCAGATCGCGCGATGCTGAATTTTCTTGGACTATATCCACAGCGTGGAGTGCCGTGCTGACATCGGCGGAATTTTTCGTGTCAGATCGCATTACCAATTAGCCGAGTAATAATTAGAATAATTAGAAACGCACGAGATGGTTCTAGGGCTTGACGAAATGGTTTCTCGTGGAGGTTTCTTTGGTTTGGGAGTCGAGGCTGATGGATGACACGGCGCGGATTAAAATTGTTGCGGGATTAGATTGTGTTGTAAGAAAGGAAGAAGCGTTCTTTTGAATTTCGGATAGCTGATATTTACTATTTGATCGGAAAGATCGCGATCAAATCATTAGGCTTTGTTTTGATGGAAACGTTAAAAATTCAACGTGCACATGAATTCTAACAATTGATCTGTCTTTAGTATATTCGTTAAATTATACACAATGTCATTAAATTATTTTCAAAAGTACTTATTCAGAATTCAACGTCGATGGATTTGCGTATATTACGAAAGAACAGAGATAAAGTTAACTCTAAGGATAGAATCGAGTCGTGTAAATATTATTCTAATAACGATTTGAGTTTACTTACGACCTCGATGTCGAGAGAGTATAAGAAAGCGGAGTTGCTATAAATCATTACGTACTTTTGAGCAACAAGCCACACACGCCTTGGAATTTACCATCGTCCAAGTATCAAGGCGAAACCAGTGTTTTTCACAGGCTGCAACGCGAGTAGATATTCTTCAGCTAGTTCGGACGAGTTTTCTTTAAAGTTCTTCTGCTCTCGACAAGCTTTTCTATTAACCTCGAGTCACTGTTCTTATCCGGTTTTTAGCTACCTCTACTTTATTGTCAACAGTTTATCTAGAAACATAATTACCTTTTCTTTACTGTCCCAATTAAAGGAGACGTATATTATATTTTCACGACTGTTAATTTATTTATTCGATATCAATTTTCAAACAATTTGTTGAGACTCGTTTATACAAATCTTTTCGAATCTTTTCCCACCGGTAGTCTAGCAAAGAGACAAATATCTCGTTTCCCTTATAAAACTTTTCAAGGATAATTAGAAAAATTAAATACGCAGCATAAAAGTTCATCAATTCTCGTGAAAAGTGGCAAAGAAAAATACAAAGTTCCATAAAAAAAAAGACATTCCAGAATGATAAAATCAAATGACTGCGATAAATAAATAATATAAATAACTAATAATAACTATTACAGAAATATCCTGCATTATTTCATATAGTTTTTTGTATCAAAATTTTTCTACAAATATTATTCCATACAGTCTCGTTTCATCTTATTTAATGCTCTAAATTAAGAATCTTTCATAAATATTGCTTAATTATCTCATTTCGTTTTACAAAATTTTCCTCGATTTTTAATCCCTTTTAAAGCCACAGCTTGTTTCAGTTGCGCGAGTTACGACGTGTAAAACGTTTTTGACACGTAGCAGAGAATTCGAAGCAATTGGCCGTGAATCGCTCGCGGCGGGCCAAGTTGCCAGGAAACAACGGGAGATCGGGAATTAAAAGTTTGATTAAATGATACGAACTGGACGGTGAACGCAAGCCACGTCGAATATAATGAACAAAGTTAGGCGAAGTTGCGGCGTAAAATGAATAACTGGCGGTTCGCGAAAGGGGATTGGAAAATTGGTGGTCGGACTCGACTGTCTTACGGGCCACGGGGAGTATCTACTTAGAAACGTAGTCGAGCAGTTAACACGACTTCGTGTCCTTTGGGCTTTCCGTAGTTGCTCCTCAAGGATTCAGTTTGATGCGTCCAACTTGGCCAACGTGAACTTCGACATCGTCCCCAGTTGGACACGAGCCATATTTTTGATCAGAGGAATTATGTATATGTAGTTCACCGAGAAGATTGCTCGAAGCTTTAAATAATTTCGTATGTTAAATAACGATATGTTAAATATCGAACTGTGATTGAAAAAAAAAATTGTGTAAAATACTACGCGCATACTATATATACTGTATCGAGTATTCTATAGCGATCTGTTAGTTTCAAAAAATTGGAGAACCCTTTTGCGTTCTTTTGAAACTTCGCGCGTAAAATGTTGCAACTAGTCCGCGAATTTTTACGAAAGTACAAATTTTTAAGAGGCGCAAAGGTAAAATCGACAAGATTATACAATTGCAAAGATATAGATCAGTTCGGGTAATTTTTATATAGACTAAAACTTTTCCTAGAATAATTACTTATTACTAAGTAACTGCTTGCTTCTTGAACATCCTATGAATAATTTATACTTACTCGGACCTCAAAACGACGTTTGTTATTTAACAGTCTAATAATTCGTCAAATGAATCAACAATTTTACGCTTTCTGTACAATAATGATCACGCGCATCAGCGACTGGTACTCTCGCTTAATTTTAGAAAAAGACTACCCACGATTCTACCAAAGTAGCAGAACTAGTCTTGGATATCCGTTTCACGGAAGATGTTCCACGTATTTATCAAACGTTACGCCTTTTCTCTTTTCTCATAAAAAATCAAACGAAACGCGCTACCGTTCTTAATAGTTGACAGAGAAAGAAACCGCGTCTAAAATGGATAATCGCAACAATGGAACAACGAATGGATAATGTTACCAAATCTAATTCGTACATTGAAACGAAATCTCGTTCGTACGTTGAAACCAAATCTCGTCCATACATTGGAACCAAATCTCGAACAATTCCGCATCCTCGTGCAAGAACGTCTCAAACCGAGCGTCAACTTCTTACCCAAAACCCTCTTCGGCCATTCGGCAAACAAAATGTGACCATTGAGTTGCCTGAAAGTAAGGCACACACCTCCCGCGTTTCAGCATGCAGACCGTGCAATGCTCGGGCAACCAGATATCGTGGTAACTGTTCATAGTCCTCTCCCTGACTTCTCCACCGAAAACTACCCCCTGTTACCAACAGCATACATATCCTAACACAGAGTTAGAGAGGAGTTAGTCTAGCTGAGTCTAAGAGGCAGTTTGTACAGTAACGCCAGTTACTAACATTGTAGCAGCGGCCTCCTATAATGCTATCTTGTTCCAGTTAGCAGGGGAAGAGACTGTTCGTAGTCGGTAATTACGGGCCAGTTCCCGGAACGGTTCCGGCGCCAAGCACGCGTGCATGTAAACCAGACTTAATTGTGTCTTGTCCTGAGCTAGGTTGCTCACTCTGTGCCTCTCTCTCTCTCTCTCTCTCTCTCTCTCTCTCTCTCTCTGGATGGTCGGTCGATCAATCGACCGCACGTGTACGTTCACGATACCACACGCGAACACACGCGACACGTTGGACGAAGGTGTCTATAACCTACAGCAAGAGACAAAAACCAATGCCAAGCGAAAGATAAGCGATATTTCTATTAATCGAATCGTTACAGTAAATCGCTATTACGCGAATGATACTGTGGTTTGGACTAGAGCGTTCGAAATACTTGTAAAGTTCACCACGTCGTACCTAGACTTCCAAGACGTAGAAGACAATCGAGACTTTCGAGATTTCCAAGATCCCCAAGACTTTCGGTGGTTTTTGGGTATCGAATGATATTCGAGGTGATTCGAATCTCGACGGTCTTGAAAAACGTCGAGTCGTTTCGATGCTGAGATTCGAATGCCCATCGCTAACAACGGATCACTGACTATCCAAATAATTTTGTAATTTCTGCCAAACACATATACACCTGTAAATATTACGTTTTGTATCGTTTATATATATATTCTCGGATTTGTTTCAAACTTCACCAACGTAATCGTACTGATATAGCAACAGCGTTAGTGAAATTTTTAAATGTTTCGTACAACATATTTTCCAACAAATATAACGAGTATACATAGACGTCTTGGCAGTATAATAGCGTTCATTCTACGTATACTTACGTTTTTTACTGGATAATGGACTGTCGCGCGCGTGTCTTTGGGCAAATAGGAAACGTCGACGTAGGAGAACCGAATAGAAAAAGGCGAAAATGGGGGAAAATCGAGGGTGAAACGGTGTTGAGCGGGGATTTGCGGGAGCCTAGGAAATTTAATTGAAAAACTTGGTTACGCCGGAAGCTGTGTGTGCCAAAGGATTAAAGGAACGGCTCGTCACAAATTGGATTAGCGGCTGTGCGCGTCCCATACTGGCTTGTCTCTTCCCTCTCTCCGCTCCTCTCCTCTCCTCTCTTCTCTTCTCTCTCTCTCTCTCTCTTTTTCTCTGTGTGGATACAGTTCGTTTTAAATGAAAGTGCCCTTGGCCGTCGTTTACGCCGATCTCCTTCTCAACGTGTACCTCCGTCGGGACGCCAGGCGCCGTCGTCGTCCCTCGCCTCCTTCTGTTCTGTCTTTTTCCGCTGATAAAGCACGAAGGCGAAGGTAATTTTTTAATTAAAACCTCGCTGGGACCAGGTGCTGTCGCGAGACTTTGATCTGCAACAAATTGTCGACTGTTTGGTCCTCTTTCAGATTCATTTCTAAGTTTCTGGCGTGCTCGTTCGAAGTGGTTTCGAGGAAGGAAGTCGTATAGGAGGAATTTTTAGGTTGGCCGACGTCTTGGAATTTTGTGGATAATTTATCTCATGCAATTCTATACTTTTATGTCGACTACGTACTTACTTATTACGAGATACGATTTTACTCGACAAACAAAATTTATTTTCACTGTACGATATGGGACAATGTACGTGTGACGTAAAACAACGATACGATATGCATGTAACAGCTTAAAAATATATAAAAGTAATTATAAATTAGAAAATGTCCTTTCTCTCTTAAAATTGAAACTTGTCAAGAATAATTGGGAAAACGAATTCACGCAAGCTATAGGTCGGATTAAATATCGCTTTATTCGTAGCAGCTGAAAATATAATTCCGATTCTGCGCACTTTATTCACTTAGATCTTGTATTTTTTCACGGTTTATTTCAGCGGTTGATCGAAAACTTTTATCATCCACATACGGACACACGGGTGACGCAGAAACGTAAACGATAAGTGGTTTTAGCGGAGAATGATACGTTTGAAAATAACTAATAATCGCGTACTATGTAAAAATAAAGTTATCCGTGTTATCTTGTATTTTAAATGCAATCGTATTTTCCTCGTACAATAGCGTCACTCGCTTAATCCTAGCGCAGATGCAACGTAAACGCATATGCGTCACTATCCACAGGAAACAGACACATAATATCGCGTATAAAACATTGCAACGAGTCAAATTAAACGAACCTAGGACATATATTTAAGACGAAGCTTTATCCGGTCGTTCAACCGATACTCTCGCATTTACCAAGTATTTTATTTCCTTCTAAACATCTGTGAAATGATGTAACCGAATCTCCCGTTTTTACAGTCTTTTACAAAGCGTAGTAAGCGTAGCGTAACATTTACGAAAGTATAGCGAGATACATTTTTTTATTCGCTCGATTTTTATATATCGTTATCGTTGACGTTTCTCGAAGATTATTTAAATGAAAAATTCTTCTCGCTGACTCGTGGAGGCATTAGCGTTAAATTTTTAATTTTTCCAATTTTTCCACGAAAAAGACGTTCGGCGCTCGATCTCGATGAAATTCTAATAATTAATCCGATAACTAATCCCCCAACATTTCTATGAGGCTGTACTGGAACATGTTCGATCTAGCGATTACTCAATCTTTATTACTGCGATTACAAGCTCGCTCCGATTGTCCCAACTTTCTGACGGTATCCAATTTACCTTTGCTCGAACTTTGTGAAAATATCGTGATTAAATTCTTAACTTCGGAATCTTTCACCGAGGAAAACGTTCAGAGTCTCTAACTTCCGTAAAACTCGAACAAAGCATATTCAGTTAAAAAAACACTCCATCTTCGTTACTAAAATCGCGGGTTTCGTTCAAATGCCTCAGACTTTCGCGCGAGTTCGTTAAATGTAATGATAAAAGTCCCTCCTCGGAAGGAAACGTATAAACTGCAACTTCTACGATCAAAATTCTAACACAGTTGACGTAACCCGACATTTTTCTACTTTTCTCGTTCCTGAGCATTTTAAATGCATTCACAGAACCTTAACAGTTAGCCTACGTTTGTCGTTACAATTACAAATTCACTAATTGGAAATCGCTAACAGGAAGCGGATATGTGATACGCGATACAGCAACGATTAATCGTTGGGTATAAGGTAGGAGTTACGATCGGAACGAAAGCGTGAAAGCGGAATCCCTTGCAATGTATAGGCAAATCGACAATGATATTACCTATAAATTGCTTTCAACGGCCACGACACTCTCGTAATTTCGCAAAAGATTTCGCTGTAAATTCGCGTATTAAATTTGACGATCTTTTTCCAAAGAGAACATCGCCAGTGAAACGTTGACGGGATCCTGACAAACGCACACGTCTAACAATTCGCTCGGCCTTTATCATTACGATCACAATTTCCCCTAAATTAATCCCTGTCTTTCGTGCAACAACAATTACACCCATCCCTATCATTATTCAGCGAGACATTACGATTCACTCGAACGCGGCTTCTAATTAAATGGCCACGCAAGTGGCCATGAAACATCCGCGATTCCAGAGATCCTATCTCTCCATTTCGTCGTTTGGCATGCAGAAATCGAGCGTGGCGAGGGTAGTTTTTCGTTGGCGAACAGATGCGCGCGATCCTTTGATCTCGAAGCTCAGCGTATAGAATTTCCTCTGGAATCGAAATACGTTCCCTCCGCCCCTGGTAGCTTCGAAGTGGAAATGCTAGGCCTCGTTCTGTAAGTGCACGTTCCGGCAGCGAGCATGCAATTAAGAAGTCGGACAGGAAATTAAGGGACGCTCTGCTTGGTCAAAGTTCAATTCGATCTGTCGTAGCAGCACTGTGTCCCAAAGGCTTGGGACCACCCATTAAACGGAAATGAAAATTGTTTGCTCTTTCGAATGAACGTAAGAATTACTCGTATTTTAGACGCTTGTAACTTACCCGATGATTGGATAATATCGTACGTTTGCTGTTCTTCGAGTTTCGATCGTGTTTTTATTATAGACTGCCCGAACGATGGTCGGAACAAAGCACGGCGTATCGAACGCGATTGAAACTCGAGGAATCACGAATAACTCGTATTATTTTCTCTGTTGCTGTTTTATAACGCTTACGAAGCACTTGTGCCTCGTCGGATAGTCCGATATGTAATAGTTTGATAACCGATAAATATTAATAGGTAAATTAGTATCCTATATTTCTAGAGAAGGGAGAGTTCTTTTCAGGCTACCGAATATATTTTTAATCGAGTCGTTTCTCCTTCCTGTGCTGATCTTTTCTTCGATAATTATTTCGAATAAGTAGTATTTCTTCCAAACGATATTAAAAATCTTCTACAATGTTTCGTATCAGAACTTTGTTCGTCGTTGTGTTCCTAACGAATTTCTGAACTAGGAAACACTACGAAGATAACATCCAAAGATTCTCACGCAGTACTGTTTCTTCCGCCGAATTATGAAAAACCACGCACTAGCAATACCAAGAAAATAATATCCAAAAATTCCATGCAATAGTACATTGAAACTGTTTTTTTCTTCTAAAAAATGTATTTTATGCAGAAACGTTTCGTAAAAAGCAATGTAAAAGCGCCATTAACACGGTATAAAGTGAAACTCGCGTATATACAGCGTTCCATGTTCCATACAACTATTTCGTACAAGCTCCTCCTCCATTCAGATCGCAGAGGTAACTCCCTGACGTCTTTCAAAGTAAAGGATCCTTTCGATTCTCGATGTCCAATCCCTCGCAAGAGCGACTTGGAAGTGGCTGATGCTAGCTTGCAGAAAGTATCATTGCAGAAATGACATTGTAACCTTTTGCTGTCGTGAGGTTACGAGCGTACCGTTGCAGCACTTTTGTGGAAAATCACGGTACTTCGCAAGGAGAAAACGAAAAGACAAAACGTTTTATCTTTCTGAAGCAAGTACACGCTCCCGGGTATTGTTTCGATTCGGTTGGTTTCTTGTTAAAACTGTGGAGCCCAGCCATATATATATATATATATATATATATATATATATAGTAGCTGTTGTAATAATAGCATTTATTTCTACTTCGATTGTATGGTACATCTTTGTTTCCTTTTATATTTTTAGAATATTTTGGACGTAGGTTTCTTTGTCATGCACTTGGACTTAATTTATTTGAATTTAAATTTAACTTCGCCAAGGTGGATTTTATTCTCTAATGGATGGGCTACGATATATATCGAAATTTGAAAGGAGGGAATGAAAAATAAAAGAAAGATGTCTCCAGCGCGAAGGGAAATTCTAATAATCCGACAGTCTATCTGCGGTATTCTTTCGTTAGTTTCGAAAGAATTAAGGTCGAGAAATTGGTAAAATTTGTATCGGAGCGTACGTAATTAACGAAATTGTTAAGGAACTAAACGGTGAACGTATTTACAACGCTTATTCCTTTCATATAACCACAGTGTTCAAATAGCAATGTTCAAAAACCTAAGTAGATTGAAAATATATGAAAATTGAAATATCCCGCCAACGTGTTGTTAACCCTTCGAAAGTTGAATAAAAATGTATCGTAAATTTTATCTTAATATAACGATTTTATTTTGTATCTACCATTTGCGCCAGCGATTTTCGCAACGACTAAATTTTCGTCCACGTCTCGCAAAACGCTCCGTACCGTTTGATACGTCAATTTCCACGGCGAATCTCAAAGGCAACTTTTCCACAACGACAATACCGGTTGATATCTCAAGTTTCTAACTACCTTATTCTCCAAGATCGAAGCCCGTTCGATCAACCCAGCATCGAAAACTTGCCCCTAGAACACTTTAACGGAGTTCTCTTACACGTTCCCTCGTCTCTTCTCGAAAATTAACCGGTCAGAGAGTTTACCTTGGCCCACAGAATTCGTCGAAGCTCGCCAGAGGCTCGTTAACCCTGCCTCCTCGAGGTAACCATCCTTAATTACCCTCTACTGGCGCCCCGTTTCCGGTAAAGGAAGCATCCACTGCTGCCGGAAACTGCAGGGACCATCACGGGCGCGGAAACGAGCGAAAAAGGATAGAAAGAATGGAAATGATAGAGAGGCTGGGAAAAATAGGAGAGAGGAGGGCGAAACAGCGACGCGGTCGTTTTTCACGGCGAACAGAAGTTGCTTAGTTTGAAAGAATTAATATTTCGGAGAAAGGGAGGAAGGAGAGAGAGGGAGAGAGATGCGTTCCTGCGACAAATTTCATAAAATTGTCGAATGACTTTTTCATTCGTCGTGTTTGTTACTTTAAAATATCCTCGATATTTTAAATAAATTGCTGTCGAGTGAAATTGTATCGTTCATTGTCGAATTAAGATTTGAGGTTCGTAGAAATAGTTTATCGCGAAGCGAGTTCGGTTCTTAGCTGCGCGATTGAATAAAACTGAAAATTATACGTGCTACATAATATACTGTAGTATTATTAAATTAGTACTTCAATTAAACTCTGCAGTTTATTATCATTAAATCGTATTATCTCAACGAAGTTATTCAATTAAAGGAGAAGGTGTAAAAAGAAACAAGAGTTTGATAAACGTGTTAATAATAATGATAATAATACAAGTGTTATTAAACGAATCGTTACGTGTTTCTAATGATGCACGTCTTTTTGCTGTTTCAGGTAAGCGATTGATCCATGTCGTTCCCTTTTAACTTCAACGTTTCACGTAAGTCTCTGATCGTTTCTCCTGTAATTTCCCTCTATGCAGCTATATTCTCTACGATACTTGTACGATAAAAGTAATGAAGCCAGACATTTAACAAATACAAATAGACAAATAGACGTTTTAGGTGGGCAAAAGGTAGAAAGAAAGGAAAACAGTCAGGCCGGCGGCAGAGGGAGGGAAATAGGAAGGGGGTGGTGAATAGCGACGCGTCCGTTTTCCATGGCGAACATGATCGGATTTGCTCGAATATCTGCACGCATGAATCACGATTACCGCGAAATGGAAACAATGCACACAGCACTGGTGACGCGTACTACGGCGAGACTGTAAGAGGGAGAGATAGTGGATTTATTAATCCCGACGTTGCGTGTCTATGTACGTGTAATTCGTAGGTGGAAAACGCGGCGAACGAATTCAGGTGTTTCGAGTAACGTCGGGGATTGCGCGTACGGTGGCGTTCGTGTTATTTCGCTTTATTGGCGACGCCGATGTTTCGAAGATGAAATACGCGACGCGTGGAATAAAAAATTCTTTTTATTCTTGACGCGTCGAAACACGCCGGTAGAGTATGGCAGGTAATTGGAGACTGTGGTTTGTTCGGTGGAGAGGGGGAGGGGGTTGGTTGAGCATTGTTTTTCGGCGTTTTCGAAACTGGTAATCGGTTAGAAGTACGCGCACGATAGTTGCGGTAGATTTTTGGAAAATGTATGGAGAGATTTTGCGATGGCGCGAAGAGTGGTATTATTTTAAGGGTCTTCGTGCGTATCGTATTTTATTTTATGGGTTGTGGCTACGCGTCAGAGTTGTTTTTTATTTCCGAATGATTTTTATCAAACTGTTCGGCGAGTATTTTTTACGTTAGTGCGACGCTCGAGGAAATATCGCTCGTTAAGTATCTCGTTAATAGATTTAATCATCGAGTGACTAAATTTCATCTACTCGTACGTATTTTACGAAAATGAAGCATTATTTTCGAGTGTGAACGACCGTTCGTCGCGACGCATTCAAAATCCACGAATTAAGAGAATTTCATTTAAGAAATAAAGTAATGTAATAGTATCGTCAAGAAGACGTTTCCTCAAATATCAGACATTCCTTTGAATGTGTTCTAGATAAATAAACGTGGAAACAGAAATTATTCTTAGCAGTTGGTCGGGACATTTGCACAGCGCAGACATGTAACTTTAATATTTGGTTTCTTAGAAAAGACTCGAATAAATAAAGACTTCTTGCAAAGGACTGAAAATTAAAAACTGAGAAATTTGTTAGCGGCAAATATACGTTTTCGTATTAGGTACTCCATACGAGACTCTCCGTGTGTAACAACGATATGAAAATTTGAAAATAACGTTCTCAAACTCGGGTTTGTTATTCAAAGGTGAAATCTACTTTTTAGAAATTTATCGATCTTTTTTATCAAAGCATGTATTCGTTCCTTTGCAATTTTCTTCTCGACAATTTTTAAAGATAAAATTATGTATTTTCTATCCTTTCCAATTTCTTTTCTCCGCTGTTTTAATCGTTCGACAAGTATATTTTTTGGATAATTAGATCGATAAAAAAAACGGATTAACATAGAATCGTGGCATGTGCTCCTCCGTGCAATAAAATTTTACAACCAAGTTGCAAATATTAAATAACGGAAGGTGAGTAGCTTTTCGCAAGCGTTACGATTTCTCATGGCTATAGGTAGATAACGTTATTACGTCGACGCAATATACATATACTCCACCTTCGGAGAGATAAAAGGAATAACCGCATTATATAGCGCCATAACTTGCGATTAAAGTTGTTGATTACTTAGGCGAGCCAACTATGCAAAATTAACAAGTCTATCCTGGTTTACTTCCGTGGCTCTATTATGTTCCGCTTATTGCTATTGCCGGTTTTCCAGAAGGAAGATTTTCTCAAAACGAGATTAATCCTTGATTAACGTTGTACGTTAAAACAGGATAGAGTCAATTTTACCGATTAAAAATCGAATCGTTCTTCTCTTGGAAAATCTTTTCGTATTCGCCTCGAACGTTAATGTTACTCGTCGAATATATTCGATTGAAGGATGTGTTCGAAGTCATCTTCTAGGTGTATTTTTAAAGCCACCTTCGTCGGTCAGTAAGTGGATCGAATGAAAATATTTTTGATGCAGGGCGTGAATATATTTTGAAGAAATATATATAGAAGGTATATTTTAAAAAGAGCCACTCAGATTTCAGTTATGAAACATAAAGCACGTTACGACGCATGAATGAATATACTTTGTCGGAGACATAAATTTCCATAGACGTCCACGTTCTAATAATTCTAATAACGAATATATCATTATAAAATAGAACAACAAAGTGATACTTTCGGGTTGAATAAATGGCTGAAAATGAAAGCAGCGAGCGTACACCGCACCGCAATATTCTCAAATTTTTTTCAACTTCGCCGAGGAAAGCTACTGGTAAGCCTTTAAATTGCCTCCATCGAGCGTTTAAAGGATTTCGAATCGTCGTTTCATCAGGAAGCTTCGAAACACGACGGCGACTACTACGGAAGGGAAAGCCTCTTAGGAACTCTTAAGCCGCGCGGCGGAAAAGGAAACGGAAGGAAGAGAAAAAGAAAAATTAAAACACCACCGTTTTCATCCTCCTTCCACCTCAAAAAAATGAAGAAAAAGAAAAAAATGAAAAGGACACAGAGCCAACAGTTCTTACCTTATCAGAATCTTTTCTGTTTTTACGTCCTTTTTGTAGGTGTCGTATAAATAACGGGGAGGAATTATTAAACGCTTTTTTTTAACGACTTCAAAGAGAGACGCGAAGACAATAAACTGGATTGAAACGGCGAAATCGCTGCTCCTCGTGAAAAGAGATATAAGAAGCGAGAATAATGAAGGAAAGACGTAAATTTCCTTTACGTAAAAGTAAAAGAGGGTGGAATAAAATCTCGTATAGAACCGGCGGTATAAGTATAGACGCAGAACATGAAACAGGTAGGCTTGGAAACACGATTCAGGATTCGTATTTCAGTTCTATCGCGGTCTGCCTGAGGGTGAAAAGGTTTAATCGAAGAAGAACAAAGTTACAACCTGTAGATTAGTAAAATACTCCTTGAAACGTATTCTGTACACGTTCTCATTCTATTAAGATTTTTTGAACGCTTCTGACGCGGCTACGTGATGAATAAATGAAGGGAACCTTGGTGGTGTGGATGGAAAAAGGAGGCGTTGATGTGGCGTAAGAGAATCATTTAACTTGATTGCGGGGAAACGCGTTTGCCAGTTCGAAAGACGGAATTATCGAATTCGCTTTTTAACGTCGTAACCATGGAAGTGAATTTCAATGATGCGTTTAATATTTCTTCCGTAATATCTCCTCTAGCTACAGCGAACGATCTCCAACTTTCGCTTCATGTGGATTGTTTACGATATTAGCAAACATTGACGCGTTAAAGCGACGATACACCGACGTAAGTCGTGTAGACGTTACTGCACATACGTATATGCCGATTCTTTCTACAGAAATTTATACCCATTACCTGTCTAAAGTTCATTGATTCAGTACAAAGCATTGTATCGGAATATTTCATTTATAAGTTCAGAATTATCTCGATACACTTTAGAGTCGTTACATCGATTAATTATCCGATTCTTGTCAGTTGGCGCTACGTTATTTTTAAACAAAACAGAACGTCCTTGCATTAAATTCGTAGAAACATTGTAATTATGCAAACAGGATGCGCCTGACCATTTCCAAACCGTTTACCATGTCCATTTAGCACGTTAGCGTGGAATAACACGACAGAAAGTGGCAAATTGTCTCGATTTTCTGCAACAACCTCCGCGCACGAAATACTCAAATTAACGCCACGCTGTATTGTGTTTGAGACACAAGCTCCGTACGCGCTACATTGTAACGTGTCTTAAATTTGAAATATTCGAGCTAATTTCTTGACCCCTCTCGTGTTTATTCGTCACATTTGTTAATATTACTCGAACAAGAGGAATTTATTCGACAAAGTAAACAAATCATTTATTCGACAAATTCTGCTCGCCAAAAGTTACGTACTTCTTACCCGAGTTTATCTAGTTGCTCGGATTTAAGTGTTTTTACAGTTGATCAAATATCGCGACAACCAATTCCTCTAAAAGAATTGCTTTATTTGTTATAAATATCGTATGTCTTTTATTCGTTATATCGTACACATATTTGCCGAAACATTTTATGATGACACTTCTAAAAGCAATATTTTATTTCATCTTTAATCTCGATCTTTTATCACTACCTTTTTTACTACTTCGACTTTCCAAAATATATATTCGTTCTGTCAAAGGTACATCGAATCATGAAATTTACAATGTTGAAAAATTGCGAAATCAGATTCAAACAGCTTACGCTAATCCTTTCGAAAATACGATGAACATAACCTATAATCGAACTCGTTACTCGGATTCTTTTCGACCATAACCTCAAACTTCGTCCGCTACGCTTCGCTTCACAATTTTCTCCAAATGCAATCGCGTTCTCATGGCCAACGTCCACGCTCGATTTCTCGTCAGCGTATTAAAAATCTCCGCCAGTGTCGACGGTTTACGGTCCATTAATTATTCCGCTTTTAATTACGTTTCGATCACGACGCCCGCGGAACGCGGTTGAATAAAGCATGAGGCGTGATTTCCACGGAACAACACGTTTCTCTTGTGGCGACGGTGGCTCGTGTGCATCAGCTACATAGTCATTCGGATTTTTGCCTGTTTCCATGTTCGAATCGCGCTACTTTCGCATTTTTTCATCCGCCACCCCTTCCCCCTTCTCTTTTCTCCTTTTTCCATCCCGGAGACAAACCACGTGTTTGCGTACGCGTTTAACACGAAAACACAACGAAACTTTCTCCCTCGAATTTTCATTTTAATTTTACATTAATTCGTCGCACAGACTTTATATTATAATTAAAATGCTGTTTGTGCACGGTTAATATCGTATTGGTCGGATGCGTGGTTGGAGCGCGATTTTATCGAGATAATATTTCGCGGTTTCCAGACCTGGTTTTAATTAAAAATGGACGTGTTTGTTTGCGTTTTTGCTCGCGCGCGATGATTTATCTTGCATTTCATTGATATTTATGATTGGTCTTAGGGCTACATCGAGCTTCGGAACGTGCATTTTTCCAACAGTCTGTCAACTTTTTGAACGATCGAAGATCGAACTGGACGTGTTGCGTGGATGGATTTGTTCGTTTCGCGATATACGTTTTACTATTTTTGACGTGCAGATTTAAATATGTAACAGGAAACGTCGTAAATTTTAACGTTGTTCGTTTGATTCGAATCATATTCGGCAATTTTATTTTAACTGTTAGGTTGTCCCGAAAGTTTCTTTCCTTCTGTAAAGAAATAATAGATAAGCTGTACCTTGCTTATTTATTATCTAACTTTACGCCAGTATCTTGCACGGAAATTTTTGCACCACGTATAACTCTCTTACATCCTGGTAGTGGTTACTCGTTCAAGATAATTACAGTATAATTTTCCTATCCTAATTCCCTTACTTGTTATTCCGTTAAACAGAAACTCATCGTTGCGCAAGATTGTAAAAGCAGAATGCTCGATCAAACTTCTCCGCATCGATTGCTTCCATTATTTCCTCGCCTCGTGCTTTCGATTAAAAATTCACTAACCGTCGCAAACAATACCATCCCAATATCTTCAACTTCCATTTTAACCTTATCCTCCGTTAAAAGCATCATAGATCAGCGTACAAACGTTCCCCGAAGAAGCTCTTTACAAGAAACCTAAAACCTCCAGGCACTCGCCCTCTTTCTCCGTCTATCCACCTATATCGCGTACTCCTGTCAAAAAAAATTCATGGACCATGTCACGCTCGTTCAGCAACGTGGAATCCTCCGTGAACCTAAAAGGAAAACGAATCGAATCAGGAGAAACTGGTACATCCCTTTTCCCTACCTCGAGTCGTTTCGTCGCGACGACGATATAAAAGAAGGGGGCGACGAGCATATTGCCCTAGCTAGTCGTATAGTCGCTCGAACGCCCCTGCAATTATACTGTTTCTGTAAGGGCGTGGTTGCAGCTGATTCGATGCTCGCTGTGAGAAAAAGAGCTGGCTGCGGTACACGCGTCGGCGTGTACATAAATAAAACAGCAACGCGAAAGCTTTATATTGCTTGGAAGATTGGCAGATCCGGCCTAATGGTCAGCGAGGACGCAATCTACCAGAGCGGAGACACGCGTGTCCTAGGGACAAACACGTGGTGTGCCTCTTTGTGCGAGATGAATTCGCAGCTTGGACCGCTGGCAGGATGTGTCGTAACGATGATTGACCGATTGTTAGCAGTATTGCGTTCTCCGTGATGTTTACAGCGAGGAGAAAATATCGGAGATGGGTAAATATCGAACGTGCGTGAGTGGGATAAGTAGAAAAGTTGGGCGAATTGGGTTTCTCGTTTACCCTTTCCTTTACTTTCTCGTTGGTGGATTTAAGGGTAGCGAGGAGATCCGCTTGATTGTGTTTCTCAATTAACTGTCGCTTGTGCTTGTCCCCCGAATGACATTTGAAACGTCCATTCTCGGAATAGTCGTAATTGTTGTATTAGATTCGAGTAATAGTTTCACGGTACGCGTAAGTTTCTTCAAAAATGGCGTATATGTTCGATGAAAATAATTTCTAGAGGAAATTATACGACGTTCGGCGAAGTTGATATTTTCTAAGCGATTCGCGTACCTCGGACATCTATAAATACACTTGGCAATCTAACATCTAAAGATAGCGGAATGGTAGCGAAAAACGCGACGAGCAACGTGGAACGTTGCGATAAGCAAGATCTAGAGGAGAATTTCTGAAACTAAGATGAACGTTGGTTGGGACTGGCACTGGAGAAACAGAACGAGGAAAGGGGGGACACGTAGCGGATGGTGAGATAAAGATTGAAACGAAGGTAGAAGATAGAATGCGATTGAAGCTTCGATAAGGGTTAATGAATCGGGAGAAGCGAAGAGAGATTTCAGTGGAGGGAACAGGTATGTGCGATGGTAGGTAGAAACTGCGGGTAGGTTTGTTGAAACTAGCGAACTGAAAGTGAGAGTCCAGAGAGATTGGAGGGAGCAATAAAATACAGACTGAAGATAAAGTTATCTAAACGAACTGGGAGACGCTAGCAAAATGTATCAGAGAATCGTAGGCAAATAAAAGAGAAATATGTGTGTGTGTGTGTATATATATTTATAAAATAGAAACTTGGGAAAGATAAAGTAAAAGTAAGAAAATGATTAAAGGGAAAGAAATTTTCGACAAATCATGTAATTAGCTGAGAAAACACGGATTAAACGAAGAGATTAATGTTGAAAATGATGGAAAAACAAGCGGAAACTTAGCAGACGGTTAAAGGGAACAAGCAAAATTTAAAAGGAAACGGATAGTATTGGGACGCGAGGGATGGGAATTAAGCGGATAATTGACACTGACAGATGAAACGCTGACGAAACTCGGGGGAGAATCGAAAGGGAACTAATGAAGTAACGAAGTTTTGCAGAGAGGAACGAAGAAACTAGGAGAACCGGGGGTTAACGTATGAAAAAAAGCGAAAAAGAGAATAAGTACAGGGAATAAAAACGGTGTAACATCGACGTTGAAATGAAATACCGGGGAGGAAAAAGAAATGAAACATGGCAGTCCATATGGTTGCCAATAAAACAAAGAAGAATTCAAATACACACAGATAGCTCGAGATAAATGGAAGAATTTTTTAAACATAAGGGACATAAAAAGATCGACAGATCCGTAGTAAAAAGTAAGCTATATTTGTAAAAAGTCTTAGATATCGAGCAACGATAAAAGGAATTTAAGAATCGAAACTTAAAGATCCAAGTGTACAGCCCCAAATGATATCCAAGTGAATAAAAATACAGCAACTGACAACTCCGCGATAAACTGAGATATTGCGTCCAACGAAAGGCTTAAAACATTAAACGACAATAGAAGAGATTAGAAAATCGAAACGTACGCGCGTACGATTCTAAGGAAATGTTAAAATTTCAAATAAAAATTCGACCGTTAAAAATACTATGAAATCCATTACAGAAGCAGATCGTATCTGATGAAAACTCAGATATAAATGTACAATGTCGCCCGAAAGTTTTTGGACATTTGTTGTATTCGCGTCAAAATTGAACAGATTGAAATACACGGTAAAGGTATAACGAAACAACGTTTAATTGCACATTTATATGACAAAATGTAATCTACATCGATCGATACGATACGTTTTTGCACTCTGCACGACGAAGAAACGCGTAATTAAAAATTTGTCATCAGCGTCAAATGTACCTGATGTTTCGCTAAAAACAGAAGAAAAAAAGAGAATTCGAATCGAACTGCTTCAATAAAAAGACCTAAAATAATAACAATAAAACGCCCACGACGGAAAACAACCTGAATTCAATAAGAGGTCTGTGTAAAACATTCAAGAATAATTGGAAAAAAATTACAAGATCGATAGAAAGGTCATTTGTCGACGATCGTTTCTGGTAACTGGGATGCATGATCAGGGAAATTAACGAGCATGGTGAAGCTTCTGCAGACGACAGAGTCATCTTGTTTCCTCGGATCGACTGTTTTCCAACCAGTTCAAAGTTCTTTTTACTTCTCAAGCAACCTGTTTATCAGGGTGCTCGTCAGTGGTAGAACACGAGCACCGCTTTTTTCCCCATTTGTTTCGCGAGTTCGCCCGATCGCGATAGGAACACGAGTTTCTTCTGCAAACGTAGCGGAAACTTTTCGTTTCGGCCCTCGCCCGCGGAAGTTTAATTTCGCGGAAGCTGCGGGACTGGCTTCACCGAACCGTTTTCTATTCTTCCTCGAATCGGATAACGGCAGATTATGGTATTTTTTAGCTGCTCAATTCCATCGCGAACATCACGCTGATGTTAGGACGTGGCTTCGTGCGTAGCGGTCTTATTGGTTCCTGTTACAATACAAACTAATTCAACCGAACGTTTTAAGGTAAACGTCTTAACTCGAGAATATCCCTATAAGACAGGTATTGGATTAATATTTAACTTTGAAGAAACGTGCGATTTAAAAGAAGTTCGTGAGTAAGAAGATGACGTAAGTAATAGCCTAAAAATGTATCCATATTAAATTTTAAGAAATAGTCCGAATGCGATATTGTTCTAAAAAGTAGATCCAACTTTTAAAAATCGATGTTTGTAACTTTTTTCTATTTTTCGAATTACGGGCTTCGCCAGTATAAAAAATCGCGTTCTCTGTACTGCCAGCCTGTTAGAATGTCCCTTCATCGATGCATTTTTCCAGAATTGAATGCAAATTTCCACGGGAAAAATCGATTTTGTAGACAGTATTTTTTCTTTTTTTTTTACTTTGGAATAGAATTTGTTTGTACTTTTGTTTCCTGTATCAAATAATTTTAGATATGCTGAGAAAAACATGTTTTTTACTCTCAATTTTGACGGTTGTTTTCATCCAGTAGGAGGTGTGTGGATATCGATAAAAAAAGAATAGAATATTTTTAGAATAGGATATTTTTTCGAAAGCTATTTTCACCAAAAGTTTCACCAATAGTTTCGGATATCTGCTTCGTTTTAATATTGTTTTAATAATTCATTTGTATCTTCGAAACCAAAATACGTGAAATATTAAATCGAACGTCAGAAATTTGGTAAAAAAAAAAAAAAAAAATAAAAAACAAGAGAATGTAAATAGAAGTTCTGTCCAATATATTAAATGTAGAGAATTCAAGATTTGACAAATTCCAATATACTCGACTGAACAAATTCCGGTATACTCGATTTAAAGAGGATTCATGCTCTCTATCAAGACTCCATACGTCTTCCAAACATTCTTCGATCCAATTGGAAACCTAGAAATTCCATCTGACAACTATCACAAAGCAGCAATCAAATTCCACCTATCATCTTCCATCGCTCGAAGCATCTCATAAATCAAACGGAGAAACGCGTAAGCGGGTATCCCGGGCCTGCAGTTTCAACGCGAAAGCTTATTTCCGAAAATCGAATTTTCCCTGCAACCGCGGGCTAATGTTCCGCAGAAATACAGCGAGTTTTGAGCCGAGTGTATGAAAACGAGCAGAAGCTCTTCCCTATGGATGAAACGTTGAAACCAGCCAGCACATCCTTACAGAGCTGTTCTCAGGAATGGCACGTGAAATTTTATGCAAACACCGCCGGAAGGCGAGCTTCCCATATGCAAAAGAGGAAGCGCTCGAACGCGGCATTCGATATATATTCCCGTGGCGCGTTATCTTAACGAAGAAGAGACACGCCTTGTACGATGGAACTTCAACCTTTTCCGTATGCTGCTAAGGGGTGAATATAGTTAGCCGTTATCGAACGTGTTCGCTATACACCACGGTAAACCGTATTTTATCCATGCAAACTTTGTTTTTGATTTCTCATCTTTTATCAGACGTATTGTTTTGATTATTTTGGCTGGTAACGGAAGCGTTGACAAATATCTGTAAAATTATACTTTAGAATCGACGTGGAACTATGATAAAAACTACCAGTTTCGATCGTTCGACTGACGTTCAAGTAACATTTTTCGTGGACCAAACGACACGATCTCGCAATGGAAATCTCGCAACTTTCCCGACGGAATTCCTAATTTTCTAAAGAAAACTTTGTGCCTTTCTAAACGCACGGAACCTCGCAGTTTTCTAAGTAACACTCGGTAATTTTTTAAACGAAACTTGAGAATTTGTTAAGCAACGCTGCGCTATTTTCTCAACAGAGCTCTGCGTTTGTCCAAACAGAGTCTCGCAACGTACCGCAATTTCCCAAGCGAAGTTTCGCCGAATGAAGTTCCTCGACTAAAATCTCTCAACGTGTCGAACGAAATTTTCTCAGCTTCTGAAACAAAGCTCCGGTAAAACTTCCGCTGCCTCGTGTCACGAGAAACTTGCCAATTTTGAGATTTCCATGGAGTAGCTGAAACCGAAAAGCAATTCGATAGAGAACGCTCCTTTCGACCGCGATCGTTGGCCGCTCGAAGCCATTCTCTTCAAACGACTCTCGACACTCGTTTCGGAATATTCGTTCGGACCGCTGTCAGCATTTGTTCCAACAGCATTTCAACCGCTATACTTAACTCGTTTCAGAACATTTTCACCAGCACCAAATCGGTATTCATTTCGAAACGTTTCAGACACTGTGTTCTGTCGATTTGAAATTCAACCGGCCGATATAGCAACAAGAGAGACGGCCACGTGAAGAACGAAGTGAGGCGATTTCGCGAGAATACCGCGGAACGAAACCGGTGTTACCGTGTTTCTCCTTCGCTGACCGTCATTGTTTCTCGACCAGTGGAACGAGCCACGAGCGTGAATTACGACGCGTTCGTTCGGTTCTCATTAAATTAAATTAAATTAATTCCTCGCCTCTGCTAGAATTTTCCTGCTTCGAAACGTATTGTATTTTCTCGCACGAGGTGAACGCCCAGATGTGTTAATATCAAACGCGGAGAAAAATAATTTACGCTTTTGGTCTTCTACGTATACCGTATACCTATACACACAGGATGCCCTGTGGAATCAAATTTTACAGTAAAATCAGAGTAAAACGAAATAGAATTAGTTCTATGTATTAGGACGATACGCGCGAGGCATCGTTTCTTCGCGGTTCGGATTAGGTGGGTTAATATCGTTCGATAGATTGAAAAGATAAATTATTATAGACGGAGAAAGAAGTTTTCTAGAAAGAAATAATTACGAGTGAAATCGCAAACCTGGTATTCTTTGTATTTATTTACTGTTAGCAGATATCCTTCTGAAAACTTCCTTTCGTCGATCCATTAAAAAAAATTGCAGATTTTCGATGAACGAAACACACTGCACTTTAGACATTGATTTAGAATCGGTAGTTACTTAGAGATTGAAACTGGTAATTATTTAGGAATTAACTAACGATTGGTATTACAGTGGTAAACTCTTTGAATTTTAATCCCACGATTAACCGAACAGAGTACAAACTAAAAGAAAAGAAAAAAACACAAGTTGCCTGCCAAATATTTGCTTTCGTAAAAGTACTAGTTTTCCTAAAATTTCATTTCGTCGTTCCGTCAAAAAATTACACACCGTCGTCGAACAATGGTCGCGATCAGAAAAATTGACTCGCTAGAAAACGATAAAATATTGGAGATTGACCCAACAAACGTAAAAAGGTTGGATATTCGTTTCACATCCAATAACTAGTTACTCTTGGGAAAAAGTGCCTGCGCCTTCGTTTCACCGTATCGTTGAAGGATCACGAATTTTCAACGAACTGTACGTCATTTCCAACGCGGAGAAAGAGGAGAAAAAAATAAAAGGAAGAACGAAAGCTTCAGTGACTTGCGCGTACACGTGCCGCGAGGAACGCGAACAAAGGATTAATACGCAACATTTTTTCGGTCGGAACGTTTCGCGTGCTTCGGAGTAACGCGAAAGTGGTGCGATATAAAAGTGGCGAGCCCGCGCTCGAGATAATAACAAAGGTCGAATTAACCGAACCATGCGGAAAAATCCATTTCTCCTTCGAACGCGTTGAAACAACGGGCTTTTGCCGCGTGTCTCGCCAAATAACGCAACACCGTGTAACCATAATCGATTACGCGATTCTTCTGTTTTGCTCAGTCGGACACAGTGAAATTGTGCCTAAGTCGATGATTCGTCGAGAGGTATCGATATTTTGTCCTGTATACTGCGCAAAATTATTGATATATTTTGATTTGGAATAATATCGTAAGCTCGTGTCTAATTTTTATTGGCCCGCGTACACATGCACGCATCGCTTTATGATGTTAGGTTGTCCGAAAAGTTTCTTTCGTCTTGTAAGGAAATAACGGATGCGCCACGTTCTCTGTTTTATATTATTTTTATCGAATCGTGTACGATCGTAATAATAGAAACAGAACAAAATGGATCGTAGATGGTCGAATAAAATAATATAAAACGAAAGAAAGTTGCGCATCTATTATTTCCTTACAAAAGGAGAGAAACTTTCAGGACTATCAAATATAATAGAAACCAGACGAAAGCTCGTGGATTCATCCCATGATATTTCCAGACGACAAACCTTCGATTTGTCCGTAACGAATAGCATCTGAACGTAGAATTCTATTTTCTCTTTCCCGCAAGAGCCAGATCTCTCGAATCATTTCATATACATATAACGTAAGAAACACGCACGTTCAGAATATATGAAAATACCTGTAAGTCCATCTTCTTAATAATAAAACCTTCTGAATTATAACGAAACGTACCTTAAAGTACGAATCAACGAGACGAAAATATCAGCGGATCGTCATCGCTGTCACGAAAATAAATTATGTCACGAACGTTGATATTTTAATTTGTCTGCAGTCGACTTGGAATTGACTAAATTGACGCGACTGACGCGCCACGCTATTCCGGATATCATTGACTTTAATCGTGTCTTTAAAAACTCTTTTCCCGTAATACTCGATCTTGTGGGAATTATCGCCGGTACGAGCACCGACAGCAGGCTTTACTCCGCGTTTCGGATAATCTGCTATGGACCGATGTGATACTTCGGCAAAGACGAAGGTGTATCGCGCGTAAGAAATTTGTTTTACATCGTATATGTATTTCTGAACTATACCCAGGTATTTTACGCAAAGTCTTTATCAAATATATTGATCTAGTATCGCGCTAACCCCGATCCTATTTTTGTTCGTAATTTGAGGAAGCGGCTCTCGCGAGCAAGATAAATCTGCACGCGCCAACAGGTCCGGGGATTGGCAACAAAGACAGCGAATAGTTAATGGATTCGGCAGCGGGTACGATCTTCGGCCGATTCCCAGCAAATAACGCGCCTCCTCTTTTCTGATTTCCGCTCGTGTGCGAGTCTGTTGAACCAGCGTTCAGTTCCACGACGACTGTTACCATAGTTTCTTCGCTGGTTTCCTCCTCCGGGGACATTTGCCCACTTATTCACTTGACAGCCGTGTGGTTCCACGGTTCCATCCGATCCAAATAGGAATCGTGAAAAATAGGAACTACAGGCAGGGATTGGAAAACTCTGAGCGTTCGTGCTCGGCCGCGTTAACCATCGTCGTATATCGCGGAACGACGAAACGCAATATTTGAACGCGATGTTACAAACATGAAATACGTAAATATAATATTCTTTCGCCAATTTCACCAACGATGGAATATGAAAAGTTAATAAGAAAAATACCCTTAGCGTATTTTCCCGTACGATTTGCAATTGTTTGGTCCACCGAAACGAAGTACACGCGAATTCGAAAGAGCTTGCCATCGCGATGGGTACAACCCTGTGCTTTTCGTTCGTTGTTTCCATCGTCATCGATTTCATCCCTATAAGCTAAAATTTTGTTCGGCTGGAACGATATTTCCTGGGACACCCTAATACAATGGACATTTCACGAGTGGCCGAAGAGAGTGGAGCAACGCCAGTTCATATATTCGACGATTTTTCGCCCTTTGAACGAGGCGCGCGTGTTTGCCAATAATTTTCGATCGATCGTGGAAACGGCCGCGCGCCCGTGTATCTGGTTAAAAAATTTATCAACGATTTTTCCCGCGTCGCGTCGCCTCGAATTTCGCCAGCGATACGAGTATTGTCGCGGCGAAAAAATAGAGCACGAAATTTCCACTCGTTGCCCGCTCCGATCTCGCTCTCCTTCGAAGCTCCACTGTTTTGCGTTCGTATATTGTGACCGGTTCGAAGGTAAAAAAGAGAAACGGTGGAAAAATTTAGAGAACGTGTAGCAGAGGGGAAAAGAGAGAGAGAGAGAGAGAGAGAGAGAGAAAGGGAAACTATGTATGGAATCGCGAGAAAATTCATATCGAATCAAACGTTTCGGGACAATTCGTCGAAGCGACATTTGATCGTCGCAGCAAACAGAAAACGATCGACACGCGTTCCGCGCGTCTGGCCTTTTGCAGTGCGACGGTCTTTCTTAGATCGTACGAGGAGCGCGCGACAAGTCCGCCTTTACTAGCTTTAATTTTTGGAATTTTGCAACCAAGCGGATGTTAAGTAATATCACGGCCAACGTTAAGACGATTTTTCGGTTAATCTACATCCATTGCGAGATGACAGAGAACGAGACAAAGTTACTCGAAACAAAAGTTACAGCAACTTGTACGAGTATTTATCGTAGATCCGACATTATCCTATTAATTTAGTCTTCTTGCGTTTAATCGGTACATAATGGTAACCGACCACCAAAATCGATGTAACGACAAAATCGATGAAATTAGTAGAACATGTGATACGAATTGTTTCGTATAAAAGTGCGACCGGCATTTATGCAAATTTACCATAATTTTCCGAGTCATCGAATCTTCACTTAGTACGCTATGATTTCTAAACCGTGAAAATCGAGAGTATCGCTTCGATCGTCGCTAGAGTAAATTCTGACCGGGATGATTCCTCGTCAAACAGTGACGTCATGGTGGATACTTGGCTATATACGGTAACGTCTTCGAACGGGGCGGTTAATTGGCCGACCGTTATTGCTTCGCTTGATGAACGGACCGCCTTTCCGCTGGTAACTTTCTTTGCGCTCTGATTGCGAATGGACGGAGGATTTGCTGATGGAGTCGTTTGGACGAGATTGGAAGGTTTTGACGAGCGAGCTCCAGTTCGTGTTTTCAAGCTTTTTCGTGTTTTTAGATCTGTTTGCTTTTTATTAGAGTGGGCCAGGGAATTCTTGCGTGTTGGAGGAGGATTTTATCGATAGTGGTAACAAACTGAGGTTTGTACAGTGACGTAAGAGGTCGATCGATATTCGTCGATCTTTTCGCTTTGGAAATTGGGAAGGAGAAAAGGATTTGGGTCAGATTGCATTATTACAGTCGGATCAATAAACACACACGCTCTCGTTCTCACTCTCTCCCTCTCTTTCTCTCTCTCAATTCTTCGAATCATCAAACCAAGCATCTAATAACTCGCAAGTTTCAAGCGAATGTACCAGAAGAATTTTTTAAACGTGCAATACCCGACCATTTAATTTTATCATTTAATTTAAGATTATGAAACGACGACAACGACGATCCTTCGATATGTATATCCTGCTTTGAACCAAATACGATACATCCGTTGGCGCGTTGCGCAACTTTAGCAACTACCTTACGTGTACCCCGGAGACGAAAAGGATCAGAAATCGTCGATCTAAACTGTCAGCGATGCTCGTAAAATCTCGCAGCAAGAAAATCGATCATTTTTCCAAATGTCACAAAGTTTTTTTTAAATCCTAAACGAAATCACCGCGTTCGTTTAGAAGAGAAAATGTCACCGAGCGAAAATCAGTCTATCGATCGTAACGCTAAATTTTTTCCCCACTCAATGACAGTCGTTTACACGAGAGTCGTCCCTCCCAGATAGTCGTTCGAGGGCGACAGCGTTACCGGATAACGCAAACGAGGTGGAACGCTGACTGGTGTCGAATGGCATTAATGATATTCAACGATGCGG
Source organism: Bombus superbus (assembly GCA_014737385.1). Lineage (NCBI taxonomy): Eukaryota > Metazoa > Arthropoda > Insecta > Hymenoptera > Apidae > Bombus > Bombus superbus. The sequence continues at coordinate 159,477 of JACXIK010000024.1, forward strand.
GGAAAATTCGTCGATGGGAAAATGTATTTATTTGCGAAACGCTGCATAGAATGCTCTTTGGCCGGTGCCGCGAGATTTCGTTTGTCGCATTTCATTTGGCGGTGGGGGTGGCTCGCGAACTCGACACGGGGAAAAGAGGACGAGCAGATTTTGTTGTAAACGCGATACCAGACAACGCTGATAACGCTTTGATATCTGTCCACCTACGCTCGAATTCATCGTGGTAAACGCTGATAAAATTTCGTCGCGCGTATCCAGCTTCGGTTTTATTTCCATCCTTTGACCCACCTTTTTTTACATGTTTTACGTTTCCCTGTTTTTTCTTTTTTTTTTTTTTTAAGCAACTCCATACAGATGTTCAGATTACAGGTAGCGTTCACGATTGATGGTCGTACTCGTCGATGAAGTTGATCTTTATAAAATATTGATTTTTATCTCGTGCGACGATTATCGGCGAGGCTTCCAGTGCTGTTTGTTTCGAGTTGTTGAATTCTGTGCGGGCAACGATCGCACAAATCTGTTCCTTCCGTCTTACGATCATGACCTCGGTATGAATATCAGGGTGGAACGAAAAAATTAAAATTACGAGAATAGGAGAGGAAAATTTTGTTTCTATGTTTCGCGCCACCCTAGCGAACGTTTCTTTAAAGTAGCAACGATTCTTGGTTGAATCTAATGCATTTAAGAGTAGTATAATTATGTGTTGCACAAGCTCTTGAATTTAAATTAATGTTTTGTTTCGTGTTTTTTATTTTTTTTTTACAGACAAAGTAAAAATTTTGCTACATGTTCGTTAAAGGGATTTGGGTTATTTCGTTGCTTTGGGGATGTTTATTTGGAAAACTGATAGCGAGAGTTTGCAAAACGAGGTTACGGAATTTTAGAAGGGCTGTTGCGTCAGTCGGTCAAAGTAGAATTATATTTCACGATGACCCTTTCAATATCGAGTTTTAAGCTAGTTTCAGACAGCGGAGTTAAATTAAACAGGTAGCTTGGGTTTTATTAAACTACACTTCGAATACACAGGGCTGTGAATATACTTCGTGTGTAACTTACGCTCCAGTTCTCTTTGATAATTACCTCTGTACGATATAGCTAAATTATGAAATCAGCAACTTACAACGACGAAATCTCTGTCGCACGAAGTTTGCTAAATCTTTTTTCCGCTAAAAAATTTATACAAAAGAAGCTCTTCTTTCGTGTCCGTGTTCGTTCGAATTACCTAGCAGTGAAAATAGCGAAATGCTGCGGTTTCTAAAATTCTTGGGGAAATCCGTAGAGCCGCGGTTGACGAGTAATTTTGATACATCGGCGCGAAAGCTTTCCTTTGTCCCTCGTCTTGTCTTTCCTTTCCTTTTTCTTTTTTTTCCTTCTCTGCCGTTTTTATCTCAAACGAGGAACAGTTTCGCTCATAATATTACCCATAATATTACTATATTAATAATAATACTGAAGTATTATTATTAATAATTTCGCCCGTTATTATCCCTGTCTTTGTCGATCGTTCTGAGCTTTCGAGTACAGACTCTCGAGATTATAGCGGAAATCGACTGTAAACGGCAGCGAATCGATGGGTTTTCCAACGAACAGAGAAATGGTGACCTCGATGTGTATCTACTGTCAGAGAGGAACGCGGCTCGCGAGGAAATTGTATTCTCCGCGAGTTCCTTTGACGTATCGACTGTGGGAACGAGATGCTTCTCTCTCGAACTGGTTTCACGGCTGCAGTTACAGGATTCCATCTGTATATGCCGAAACGAATATTTCGTTTTAGTTTCGACGAGTCTCTTAGAGCTGTTAGGTTCAACGACAAGCTAAATTGCTAAAAATCGTGGCTCCTTATTTTATTTATTTCGTCATCTTTACCTCGTTCTCTTCGTCCTTCGTACAGAGACGATTGTTACATTGTTACATTGTAATTGTTACATTGTACGCGACAAGAAGAGCAGGTTTAACGAACGACAATTAATTCTACGATAGAAGAAGAAGGGTCCGTGTTACTTTTAATTAAAAGAAATCACAGACATCGTAACTTCTAGCGGAGGCTCGATCGCTTCGTCGTAAACTCGCTGCTAATGGAAAACTTGATATTAATGCAAAAGCATAAATACTCGTGGATACCGAAATAACGTCGAGTCATTTGCCGCTTTAAAACAATCGGCCAATATTTCCCGATAACTCGTAAATCAGAGCAGCGGCCCATTAAGACCATTCGGCCGACACACCGCGCTCATCTCCCGATGAAACACGCGCGGCAAAAGTTGCCCAATTCTATGAGAAACTTGCTACGAACAGATGTTCCTGCAACTTACCGATGCATTCGACTCTTTAAAGGAATTCTCTACCGAGTTTCAAAACGATCTTCACCCGACTCCACCTATTTGTATCGTCGCCAGCCGAGAAACCAAACTTGCGCGCCATCGTTCCAAAAACTTCTCGTCCATTATACGTCGTTCCAGCGGCTACGAGAAGTGCTTGGTAGGAATTTATGACTAGCCACGATTAATCCATGGAATAACTCAAGAGGGTCGGTGTGTCCCTTTTCTCTGCCCCGGATCGCAATTTCCTCCACTTATCAGCCCATATCGAAGGAAATCTCTTCGAATATCTCTATTCGAAGCTTTTCGATTCGTTACGATCCCTACGTCGATGCCTATCTACTCGTAAAATCGTCCAAAGTCGATTGTTGGAGGCGCGAAGGGGCCCACGCACGATCAATAATACTTTGGTACTCGTGTAATATCTTTGTACTCTGCGTTACTTCGTTCTTATCGGCTGCATCGTCGTATTCGATATAATAATTCGTTTTGCAATTGGAAACTTAACAAGATCGTGGACACTCGTCGTAGCACCGAGCTATGATTCTCTTGGAAGGAAATCGTCACAGGTGTCTCGTGCAATTTTTTATTTTTTTCTCTGTATCATGTATATATATACACACACACATGAAACGAGTGTCGTTTGCGAACAGTGGCGCATATTTAGGGCTGCAATTAATATTTGAGTAATTTCCGTTCTTCGATTTAACATTACGATTAGGATTGGGAATGCCCTAATTAAATTAAATTAACGAACGCCACCCCGTCTATTTTTGCAAACGACGCGATTCGCTAAAAAAAAGCGGCATACCCATAAATAGAGGATCGTCAGATTCGAAAAGTTGGAACGTCGATCGACGATAGAAATACTAGTCGTTGACTGGAAACAGTCGATATCATTGTCGATATTCTCGCCAGCGTTAACGCAGCTGGTAACGCGAAACACCTAAATTTTCTACGCGATCGATATTAAAGGATCGAAGCGAAGGAAAGACGGAAGCGGATTGACAATGTCATAGTGAAACTGATTTGACAATATCACTGTCGATATCGTAGCTCGTGCGCGCGCCTCTTAACGGATCGACACGCTCGATTTTCCAGTTATTTCCTCGACGACGAAACCTGGAAATACGCGACGTGACGCGTCTATATTTTTCCCTGGCCGAGGATAGGGCTCGATTCATCAAGATTTACCGTGGAATCGGGCCCGATCATCCCTCGTCCGTAACATCGACTGCTCGATTTTTCATATTTCGCGCCGGGCCACCCCTCGCACGCTGCACGAACCAAACTCCACCCTTCTCGTTTAATACGGATCGACGTCAACAGCCTATTTCGAACTATCGCGCTGGACATAGGGACGAATCGACTCCGTTGCACGCTTCTACGATAAATTTCGGTTGCAGCATATGCCGGGGGTGTGGTGCAGTCGTGAGTTACCCTTGACGTATAAGGGGAGACGTAGTTGATACGATGTTCAAGCTAGAGAGACGTGCGAGTGACGAGTTCATCGAGACGGAATGGTCAACGCTGTTTCGACCCTGTTGACTCGATTTCGCCGTCTTTGGATTATATAGATGACGGGCTGCTTTCATAGGCTTTGATATTGATTCGTTGTGCTTCGTCATTGAATCGTTATTCGATGCATCGTACATCTTGGACCGATATGGGGCACGATCCAAGTTTGGGGTCGATCCGAAGTTTCTGCGATTAATGAAATTTGACTTTGGCGATATTGGCGAGACGATTGAAGCGGCTGATTACATTTAATAATTTCGTTCGAGCAGACGATATGGATAAGATACGAGAGATACTATTGTATCATTATATACGCGTATCGTAATTATTAAAACGTTCAGATGGAACGACCAAGGTGTCTGATGCGTACATTTTGTAGCGTAATGGAAAATAATTAGAGATTCGACGTGTCGGTAAGATCGAAGAAGCGATTTGAATTAAAGACTTTATCGGAAAAACTATAGTAAAATAATATAGTGCACTTCTCGATTCGGTGCTACGTGCTTGTAACGTCGGTTTCTTTGAAAACTGCCAACCACGAGTTAAATCGAGCAAAGACAACAAAATACGGAATTATTTCTAACGAACACACACGCACGCGTAACGAACAATTGATCAAGGATTAATATCGTGTACGTACAAATATTCTTTGCGCTCGTTACGATCCCAGAAAGCGGAAGAGAACAGCGTTTCCAAACTTGACGCGAAACTCCGAGAATCAAATTCTTCGCAAGATCGTCGAAATTCGAGAAAGACTTCTTCGCCGTCCTTCCATTTACTTTAAATCAAGCTAAAAATAAAAAAAAAAAAAATGGCTCTTTCCACGTGGATGGGTCGTTTCAAGTGGTTCTCCGCCCACGCACGCACCAATTACCTGTCGTTAGCCGTAGATGAGAAGAGAAAAAAGAAAAGAAAAAAGGAAGAGAAAAGAAATGACACCGTCATTAGGGTCTTGTGAGCCATTAGTTATCGTATTTGCCTGGCCATTCTCAGCTGGGAGTCCTCGGCCATGGTCTAAGGATGGAGGTTTGTCTCAATTATCGGCCGGTGCAACGATCCCGCGCAGCCACCGCCTACGTGCTCATCTGCGAGATGCACTTATCCGCTTCCTCGTGGCCCCAGATGCAAATAGCACCATTGTCATTAACTCGATACATCCTTTAAAGGCACCAACACGGTTCCCTTCCTCTATGGCCGTTTCTTCTTCATTGTTCGTTCAGCTTTGATTGCTATTTCGTTTCACTACGTTATTCTTCACAGCCGATCAAGTATTCGCAGAATGAATGACGCGCATGGATATTTCATAGGGTTCGTCGTCGTTACGCGGGTCAAGTTGGTGGAAAGTATCGAACGAATGGCTGTTTGGTAAATGTTGTAAATCGTTGATCTGTTGGAAAATGTTTACGACGTTGCTGTTGTGTCGATACGTTAATATGTATGGACGACGTGGAAAGTGTATCAAGATGTGGAAAATGTAAAACACGTAGGAAATGTAGAAAACGATAATATCTTGTCTGTAGATTGTACGCGCGTATGTATATTTTCTTGATACTAAAAATTTCAAGTTCTTTTTTTTTAATCAAAAATCCAAATATCAAAGTGGTCGATTTAAACGTCAGTTCGATAAAAAAAAAAGAGAGAAAAGAAAAAAAAGAACGAAATTCGAAGGTCCGTGATTTTGAAAATACACGTGATTTTATCTGGAAGCTGTCGATAAGTTCAACAGAGAGGAAACCGCAGGGTCTGGCTGTTGACGTTGTCATGTTTTCGCTCGCCGTTTAAATAAAAACTTAAAAAAGCCGCAGGGCGAACGTTTCCCGTGGTCAGAGTTTCATTAAAGCGTGTTCAGGTTTCAAGGAATTTTTCTCCTTTTTTACTTTTTTTTTTCAAGTTAATTTAACTACGGAAAGATCGTTTAAAATACCGCTTCAGTTGCACTCGGTATTGTCTTTTACAGACAACGGACGTTTTTAATATTTTAACAACGAAGTCTGGAATTAACTTAGTCCGTCTCGTAATTCCTTTGCTCTTTGTGAACGTGAAACGGAATTTTACTTCACGTGGAAATGTTACAGAAACTATTTAAACATGCAAATTACAAGTGAGAGTTACATTTGATGCAGTCATATACTCGAATAAAAGATCAGCATACAGCATGACATACGAATAATGGTCTTAATCTTACTGCGTTTTCTCCACATACATGAATATTTATTTCTATATTGTACTGAAGTTCTTTTTCCAAATATCACGTGAATTTTTTGCTTGTGGAAACAAGAATTAGACAGATATAAAAATTCGAGAACCGCAGCAAAAAGTTGAACGTGCTACATATTACGTGTAAAAGATGGTTCCGTTAAATAGCGTGGCTTATTAACCGTTCAAATTTTAAACGGTGTGGATAATCGAGTGCTCAAATATTTTTAAACACCACATTTTTAGTATATGTTCCGTAACTTTTATATACAATGCCTTTTCAGAGTTCCAAAATTCACTAAAATAAGCACGATAGCCAGGCCTCATTACAGAATTCATGGAATTTCAAACAACTTTGCATAGTACACATACTGCATTTATAAAGGTGCTTTGTTAAATATTCGAAATCCGAATATTTTCTCTTATTTTAAATTCATAAATCTTCGCTTCCATATATCACCGTAGCTGGAAGCGTCTATTTATATTCGTAATTGTCTAAATTATACGCATCTTTCGTTCGAATTCAATCTAAATACAGTACCTTTCATCAAATATCAACTTAATAATGTCAATATTTTATATTTGATCGAGTTGATCGACGAGTTTATTCGATTAAAGCTTACGATATCGTTTATGCTATATTTACAACGCCAACTTTATTCCAAATATAATAAAACAACGTCATTTGCAATAAAATATAATGTCAGTTCCAATCTTTAGATTTATAAAAAAAAAAAAGAAAAAAACGAAGTTTATCCGGTATTATTCAAATAATTGGGAGTTACAAATGATCCAGTCATTGATCAAACTCTCCTATATGAACGTGTACCAAACCAGAATCAGAGTCAGTGTAACGGAACAATTTTATTAATCCATCGCAGTCGTGCTTGAACCATTAAAACAAGCCTTTCAGTTCCAAAACAAACTCTCAATATTCCAATTCCGTCAATCATCCGTACAGGCGAACAGTGACTCTCTTCTATCCAAATAAATCGTGTCACCGATTCGAGACACGCCTGACTGCGTGTCAAGCAACGCATATATATGTGTGTGTGTGTGTGTGTGTGTGTGTGTGTGTGTGTGTGTGTGTGTGTGTGTGTGTGTGTGTGTGTGTGTGTATATAGGCTAGCTCGTAATTCGTGGGACGGATGGGGAAGCGGGAAATTCTACGACTCAAAACAGGTCGAAATGATTGAATAACTTTCCAGCCTACGATAAGCTTCGTTTTCCAGAAAAGTGACTTTGAAAATCAATCGAATTTTACAGAACTGTATCCCACTAGAAAATCGCTACTATAACCGTCGCTGTAGTGGAGAGAACGTTGGAATTTGTATCGTTGTCAGAATGGTCGCGAGTAAAATAGACAGAGGCATTAGCCGTCAATTTCTATCGACTCTGTTCTATTCTATTCTAGCTCGAAGAACTCGAACGATGAAGTATCTTGGTATTTAGCCTATCGCAAATGCTTTCGGCCCATTGACGTTTCAAAGAGGCTCGCTATTGGTGCTATTTGTATAAAAGGAATCGGGGCTAACGATGACCCGAAACCGATGACAATTCGATATCGACCGACGACACGGCCATTAATGACGACTCAGCTCGAACATTCGAGCAACGAACAATTCGGTTTGCAGTCGTGCGTCTTTAAATGCACGTCTGTCAATCGCCAATCCCCCTATTTTTATTAAACCATTAACCCCAACGTTATCGTCATTTCCACTTATTTCGAGTGGCAAAACGTTCACGCCCTATGTACACGAAGAATCACTACGATATGTCTACCCCATGCGCAACGTTCAACCTACCCTGCAATAAAGACCATAGCTGCAGAAAGAGAGCAGGGAGAAAGCTCGCGAAATCATCCCCGTTTGTACGAGGCGTGGCCCCGTGCGATGACCCCGATATAATCCCAGTGGGTCCGATTTTTTTCGATTAAACGAAGCCTGACGGAAAAAGGAGGCGCGTGACGTCGTCAGGCTGACGTTCCTGGCAGACACCAGGCAGCCGCCCTCTGCTTTCTAATTGACACCCGCGAAACGGGGATGGGGCTGCTGGGCGCGTACGATATCTCGCGACCGTTGTGGGACCAGCCGTGTCAAAGGGGTCCCTCGCTCTGCTCGCGGCGTGGGGCGGCCACGGAATTGAGATTGACAGTTAATTTCGTGGTAGTCCGGGGCCGGGTCGAAATTTCCAGGCGTCGAGATTGACCTTTCGCTTGAATGGAAAGCTAGAGACGACCGGGGCAGATGCCGAAGTCGTGGGCGCTGCGTGGACTTTCGCGAGGTATTCGATCGGTATTTTCGATCACGCGGATACGAAATCGTTGTTTCCGCGACGTCGAGGATTTCGATCTGCGAAGCATTTCGACGGATGTTTCTAAGAGTTTGAGATTGGACTTTATGGGGGTGGGTGGTTTCAGTGGAGATTGCGTTGGGTCGAGCCTCGTTTGGGATATGCGGGTCAAATTCGTGACAGATGTGATTTATCTTCTTTCGTGGTGTTTTTATTGTTTTCATTGTCAGAGCGTCGTACTTTTTATTGAATGGCTTTTTATGACATCCTTACGACGCGATGCTAATCGCTAGCAAAGTCCTTTATCGATTATCCTTCCATTGAACTAATAACCTTTTGCTCATGAAATTTCTATTCGCGTGACTTTTTATCGTCGTAAATTCTATGTTCGAAATAATATATCTCTAATAGGGAACACGAAGGCAAACAATAGAGGGATAAAATAGCCGAATATTGCGATGGAATATGTATCGGGCAGCGCACAAATTAACAATATCTGTGAATATCAACAATAGCGTGTAAATCGTCGTACAATAGCCATACGTTTTAGAGCAATAAAATTGTTAAATACGAATCGATTATGTGCAGATATAGATGGACGAGTTTGAATAATTGGTATTGAGTGGCAGCAATTTGGGAAATTTGAAGCCGTTTCAATGCGAATAGAATACGTCGCGTTGCGCGGAAAATTTAGCGAAATCCACTATGTCCTCCGGATATTGCATCGTCCAATTGCTGATCAAACAATTTAGTTTTCAATTAGATACATTCTATGATAAGAGAAACATCGATACCTATATTTACGACACTAATTAAAATCAATATCAAACCGTGATCTAACGAAGAAAAGTGAAACAACCATCGTTCTAAATGAAGTTAATAAAACAAAGAGAAGAAGAAAGGAGAATGTGCAATACTCGTACGAGAATGAAAATTATTCAAAGCGAACCGATCTTGATGACAAACAGTACTGGGTGTATAATAAATAAAAAGATCGTATAATAAATCGGTAACTTCGTTTCGTCGCATAAAATAATCAATAAACAAATAGATTTCCATTCTTTTCTCCTGTCATATCGTATCATCGCATATACAAAAATAAGCATTCTCAAAAACGACCTAAGTACGACTTAAACACGCGTATCACGCACAATCGACTATATCGCATAAATCAAGTTGATAACGTTTCCTTCGTGCTATCAAAATTAGCGTAACAGTACTTTCGCGTGCTAACATTTTATTCTACGAAAAATTGAAATGTAAAAGTCGACGAGAAATGCTTCCTTGAAAAGCAATCCCATACGCAAACACTTTCAGCAACGAGTATATACAACATACACATTCGCCATACGTAATCTTCTAAATCACACAAGCAACAGGACGAGGCTTCCTCGATTAAACGCAAGAATCCTCCGCTCTTCTTTTCCTAGTCGAAGCGCGCACGTGATAGAACAAAGAGTCGTAAGAAATAATTATCAACGACCGACAAATGGCGAGTCACCAGCATCCGTCACCGAACAATGACTTTTCGAGGAATGGCCTGTGGCCTCCTAGGAGTGGTTCGACTTTAAGGTCAGTTCACCGGTTGCTCGGCGAATTATTAATCTTCCGACCCCCATAGCATGGTCGGTGGCCAGCGGTGGAAATTATTCGCGCGTCACGGGACCCTTTAATCCCAGCCACGGCGACTGGAGTTTCAACGGCGCGTAAGTCCGCCAGTTGTGAACCACCCTTTAAAAGCGGAAGCCCGGATTACCGGGAGAAATGGAGTTTGCCGCGGCGCTCAATTTGCGTCGTTTCCTATATGCCTTCTTACCCCATTTTCGCGCCCGTTAATGGTACCACGCCACTCTCGCGTGCACGCGTTAAACGTGCAAGGACTATCGTATTCTCGTTCACGACAGACACGATATATTGTGATTGGTGGAGAAGAGTACCATAGCTCGCCAAAGTATTTCGACACTTGCCATTAACCGACTGAGGATTTTTGCGCAATTTCATATTTCTACGAACGCGATCGAAGAAATGGGACGCAAGCATGGGATTTGCTTCCTTGCTTAGTGAAACATTGTAACGAGTAGGTAACTATATTTGGGATATTTTATATGACTTTTTCCATATTACGCGCATTCGCACACGTTTCTTGCAGCCTTTAAAATTTCGTAGAAATCCACGATCCACTTATCGTTGTATTTATCGTGCATATTAAACGTTTGGAAAATTCGTCAGCACTGAAATAACGAGTAGACAGGGATCTTTGATCTTTTTACGAAGAACTTGAATGCGCGAAATTGCGCAGAGTGCACAAAAATATGTAACGTTCCCAAAGTAAGCTTCTCGTTACTATGTTGATGTGTGAAACAAGCTCTCAACTTAGGATCAGTTTTCGTAGTCGCTCTGGTAGAGATACGAATTTGCATAGTAATCCGACGTGACACGACTAACAACGATTATATCGGTAAAGTTTGAAACCGACCTGGAAGCCTACATAGAAATGCATAATATGTATCGTGTCGTGTAGAAAAATATTAAAATATTTTATTACAATTTGCATTCGGTCGTCGATTGTTTGGTAAACTGCTGTTAAAGTTACGATTAATGTTAAACTTTGTAACAAATATTGGCTGCTTTCGTTTCGAACATCCGCCGTAATCTACCCCGCGAGTATGAAACTGGATATTATAAATCAAAGAGTTAAAGTGTTTATGAACTTGTTTACGGTAATATGTTTATGGTCTACGATAAAATTGCTTGTTTGAAATAAAGCGTTTTTGCGAAACATGATTGTAGCTATCGTCCCTTGCTTCAAGAGTAAACTACCGTGTATGATTTATGTACTTTAAGTGGAACGCAGATAAATCACCTTGTAAATTATCGCCAACAAATCCGTTTACGTGAATTGGCGACACGGCCTGTTTTATTGGTGGCATTATCATAGACGATTTTCGTCATTCTCCGATACATAGCTTCGCATTGAGGCACAATAGTAAAATTGTAATATATCAATTCCTAATTTTCAATTTTCATATCTAAATTTTCTATTGCTGTATTTATCGTAGACGATACGATATGTGTAAAAATAATATGTGTATATGTAAATCTTCAAAAGCGACCGAAGGTTCGAATCTATCGGTGTCTGTTTCTCATGATGATATCCTTCCGATCACGGTCTCTCAAGTACAGATAACGTTAACTAACCAAAAGCCGCAATTCCATGACGTCGATCAATCCTGTCACAGCAAAGTCCGTAACCCTGGCCAACAACAGCAGCATCTCGTCGTCGTATCGTTGTAGCAAATGAATATCTGTACAACGCAGCCTATGTGAAAATATGCTGCACGTGTTTTCACATTTTTTTTTTTTAGAAAACCGTTTCTGTTTCTCGCTTTGCGGAGAAATCTCTGTATCGAAGATTACACGAGCCGACCGATAATTCTACCCCCAGTTTTCAGCTTCCAGCCATTTTTCGCAACTGACTGGCACTGCTAAAGCGACGAATTAAAGGTCGAACGTATTGACGCAGCATTTAAAAAGAGCAAAATATCTTCCGTAGAATATTTTGCGAATCTTCCGGAATAATCAATCGATCGTAAGCAAAAGGAATGAATAAATCGTACCACGAATCGAGCCGAAATAAAGAATCTTTTGTACGCGGAACGCTTTCATCAGAACAAAACGACAGATTGCATCCCAACACTCTGTCATCTAGCAACCCTCGCGAATTATCATTGACACGTTACACAGTGCAGCCGCAAGGGTTGCAGACATTTCGCTAGACGTAATTTTCGTATGGTAACAGGTTTCGTCTCCCTCTCTCTCTCTCTCTCTCTCTCTCTCTCTCTCCCTCGCTCTCTTTGTCCATCACAATTGCAGTACATCATTCCCATGGAGTCTAAAATCGTAGTCTATCGAGCTGACAATGGCGGCCCTTGATCATTGAACGAGGTCTATTGGATCGTTCATGAGCAGCGAGACGGACGTTAAGCGCGTTCCATACGAATCCAAATAGGACGCGATTCGTACTTGGTTTGTAAAAATAAAAAACGCAGACTAACTTGTTGATTTTTATTCGGATGCGATTGGAGGAAGACGAAGTTTACTATTACGACGAAACTGGACGATTCGGTGCTGACGATACTATCCAAAACGAAGATGCATACTTATATACTATACTCTGGTATGCCAGAAATGGCTTTATATAGTTGGATAATTTATATAATTGAATTAAGAAACTTCTGTAATTAAATAATGATCGAATGAAAGATTTGATATATCGACGACGTTTTATAAACATCGACAGCGTGGCGGCTCGGTACATTTCGAATTGCTTTCGTATATCGACAACGATTCGATACGTGATATTTAGGACAACTTGATACGTATACGGATGACCACTCTTTATAAATATTATCGACGACTCGTTACACTCGAGCCGATCGTACTAAGAACTCGATACACTCGTGAACAACGAGATGAACGAACAAAGCGTTTTACACATTAATTTAAATCTGACGAAGAACGTCGCGAGCTACGTTGGAAAATCCTGAATCTCGATCACGTAAGTTGTATTTCGACTCTGATGTAATCGTATGCGGGTGTATGACACGCGAGGAGAATTGCTTGCGCGTACGTTGTTCCGAGTATTCGAGAATTCTTGACGAAACTATTTGAGACGAAAATCGCTGCTCGAATGGTGGCAAAGTTGATGGAATTCCAATTTAAATCGTCGATCGATCGAATGATAAAGCGAAGTAGTTAATACGAGAGGGTCGGGGGTACGCAAGAATCGTGGAAGATTGAAATTGCGATGTAGAATTTAGAAGGAGGTGTATGAATTGGAGTTTGTAATTGATTGGGTGGTTATCGGTGTAGAAACTGGAAACAGATTTCGAGCATTAGAACGCATGAGAGAATTGGTTAAATTGTTCGTAGAGTATACGTACCTCGTCAGATTTTCTAATGGAAGATATTAAACTTTCAGTCATACTTTACGAAGTACGTATATTTCTAAACGATGGGTAAACAAATTTTAATCGTTAACAAGCTTCACGAAGGATTTCCTTTTAGACTTGCCTCGAATTATTTATTAAATTCGTTCGAATATATCGAAGTCTTTTGGTGAAAATTATAATTATCAACTATTAGTGACGTTTACTATCGTGGAGTCTTTTCTACAAATTTGCTAATAGAAACATCTGACAAAGATACACGTACGTATGTGCAATATATGTATATATCGTAAGATAGTTTGCAAATCATAACAAAAAAAAAAAAAAAATTGCAAAACGATTAAACGTTTCGACAATCCTTCTCAACTTTATTTCACGACGATCGAAACTCGAAAAAATTTCCAAACTTCCTTTCCCGTGATTTCTCTCTAAACCAATGCACGCTTTATGATCAACTTTGATTCGATTTAAAATCCTAAAATAAACAAATAAATATTTATATCACGATACGTGAAATAATAAACTATGTCAGAGTCATCATAGTAAATGTACCAAATAAATGTACATAATAAATATACCAAAGAAGAAAGATTTCTGTATTAAAAAAAAACTCGTCGTTTTCCAATATCTATATCGTATCGTCTTAATTTATTTTGCACGTTTATGTATCATACGAATTTCTTTACGTATTTTCTGATCGTCCCATACTGTTATAGAAATCGGAATTATGGTCGTTCTCTGGCCATTCTCGCTTTCGCGAATTTCCGCTCCCTCTCCACTGCATTCGTAAATCGTTTCGCCTCGGTAGAACGCCATATAAATTAGAAAGAAGAGCGAAGCGTCGTCACGTTTACGTGACAGCGGGCGTCAATGTGTCTGTCAAGGGGCTTGAAAAAGCGCGCGAAACTGTCAAACTTTCTTCATTGCTCGCGATCCTCCTCCAGCCAATTCATACGCATCTCAACAAGCGTCAGTCAATTAACTAACACTTGGCGAAGACTCGGCACGGTCTAAGGTGGCAGGTTCGGCGACGAAATGAAATTTCCTTCGTTTCTGGCGGTTCGAGGAGGAAGAAGGAGAGGTGGACGAAAACCGGGCCGCGACTTAAATAATTCAGTCGCGAGGCCTCCGACAACTTCCTCCGCCCCCGGCAGAGTTCCGCTTTCGCCTTTTCGCATTCCCTGCTTCTTCTTTCCTCTACCCCCGCGGCCACGTTGGCTCGCGGAACTGGAATTCAGATAAGAAATCCTTCGTTTTCCATCCCGAGGATATTTCTCGTGCGCGCCACCGAGCACGTGCTGTCAATGGGAGGGCGGAAATATCAAATTCGATTTTCGCGAAGACGAGTGCGAGAACCGAACCCTCGTCACCCTATTCTCTCTCTGCCTTCACCTACCACCCCTTGGGTTATACGATTCTGTTCTTCCTGTCCTTCTCCCACTTTAGCTTCTCTCTCTCCAGCTTTGGATTCTCTTTCTCTGTCCCTCTGATTTTCTCTTTATCTGGCTTTCATCGGCGGCGTTGTCATTAATGCGATCTGTGTAGACCGACGAGCGTGATGGAAATTTCAACGTGTCGGAGCAGTCGATTGCGGGACGGTGGCGACTGGGGTCGATGAAACGGAGAAACATCATTTTCCCCGTGAATACAAATAATACCCGCAGTATTTGAGTACGCGAGGTGTTCGTTTCGTTGCGAGACGAGATTGCGAGGCTGGCGGAAGAACGTGCGAGATTCTCGAGACGAATGGGATTGCCGGACGAATCCGTTGATATTCTTTAGATTTTTGCCAGTGTTTTATTTGCAGTTGAACCGATGTTGGTCAGGTTCGTTCGAATTTGTATTATTCGTATGATTTCTAAAATACTGTTTATTCGAGCTTGTATCGAGTAATAGAAGATATAAATAGGCTTTGTTCGCTATTTGATCTTTCGGATTTATCGGATGATATTGTTTCACGGATAGGAGTAGAAATGGTTATTCGTTTATTCGTGTATTAAAAAATTGTTCAAAAATTATGATACGTGGTCAACGTTAGAGAAGCTGATCATTTTTTTAAACGATAAAATAATCAACTGAAAGGTAATAAACGTAATAAAGAAACGCGTTTTGTATGATATTTCAAGATATATAGAATGATATATTGTAGACGTTTTATTTAATGATAAATCCAATATAAAGAGTGAAATGAAGTGAAACGAAAGATAAGGAAGATGAATCTGTACGTAGAAGGCAACTGGAACTAAAAGTACGTGAATAAATTGATCGTCGTAGATATAACGGTTCGATCAATTCGAAACAGAGAAACATTTAACCAACAATTAACGAAACGTACAACGGAACGGTCTTTGTAATTAACAATTAGAAACAGTGGCCTCTGTGCGATGTGGCTGAGAATGGAAAATAGGTTGCGAGCTCTCTTCCTATTGTCGTTCTCGTCGCAGCGAAACGAAATGGCAGCCGAATCGATGGCAATCGAAGGCGAACAAAAACGAGAACAGGGAACGTCGGCGACGATTGGAAAAAAAGCTCGCTGGCCGATTGCTTTCGGTACGTGCATAAAGCCTCGAAACGCTTGATAATTGCCTGGGAAGAAAAGTTTCCGATCGACGATCGAAATCGAAGAAGCGAAGAGAGACAGAGGAAACGAAAGGAAAGGAAAAAGGAAAACGCGAAAGAAAGCGTGAAAGAAGCTAAAAATTTGACGGTTCGGTCCGGTTTCGCGGATACACCGCGTGAATATCGCCGTTTGTTAACATTTTTCGTGAAAACCTCCTGGTAAAACCGGTCTTGGACAAACGCGAATCTTCGAAGGGAAAATTCGAACGAGATTCGAGAGCGAGCAATTTGTGGTATTGTGAAAATAGAATTTCAACGAAGCTTGAAAAACGTTGAAAAACCGAAACAGAGTTTCGCCGATAGAAGTGAAACACCTGGATAGTCGATAGAATTTCTTTAATAATTAATTTAATATCCGCCTAATTAGGTTTACTCTATTTAGTATTCTGCGAAGGTTGGACTATGGAGAAACGCCGATAATGGGAAACTGGGAAACAGGCTGCAGGTGTATCTCGCAGGCTTGTTAATAGTTTATCGGATAGTTTTTTGTCAACGTCGGAGCTTTCAAAGCGTATAAATATTGAAAGAGGTTCGGTCGCTTTATTTGCGTCCTTTTTTTCGGCAGTCGGTTTCTTTGATGACGTCCGTATTTACTGTAAAGCTACTTCTGTTTTATGGGCGTGCTTTTAATCAATTTGTTAACGATAATGCAAAGAGCAACGCAGCAAGAGTTTCCATTTCGTGATTAAAAATTTTCCACGCGGTAAATCGTTGTTGTATCGATGTTACGGTAATAACAAGCACGACAAAGGCATAATTAAGATAATGTAACGAATAGAAGGGTTAAAAAGTGTTGTTATAACAAAAGCGAAAGATAATCTGTTATTAGTAACAACGACGAATAAGCTGCTCGAAATCATTTTAGCGTTTCAATGTCGTTTTCGAAATCCTCCAGGATCATTTAATTCTTTTCATTTTCTCTAGAATTTCAGAAAAATGTCGTTAAACGTTTTACATTAAACGAACCGTTCAATTTCCTAATAAACGTGAAACCGAACAATATTCGGAATAATCTCTTCCTTTCAATCCTTTTCACGAGTTCACGAAACTCTCATTAAAGCCAAACTACGCTATTCTTTGGCAAATGTTAAACTGGACATTAAAAAATGTCCAGTACCGTGAAATATTCGACCCATACCATCGCCGTTCGTACAATAACGAGTCCACGGAGGGCCGGTCGAAATAATCCATTTATTCGGCAATCAATTTAATGCGTTGCCGACACTTGGCGATTAACAATTATCGGTCGATGCGCGCAAACACTGTCACAGAATCAGTCACTGCGAGACCGAGCGTATATTGTACCAGCATCGACACAATTGTCGCGGCTCGAATTCGCTCGTAGCTCATTCCATTAACCGATTTCCCGCTCTGCAACCAGCATTGGTCACATAAATTCTGTGTCTATCTGTATTGGCAAACGAAAAAGAATCGTACAAGAAGACAAATACCGCGGTCGAACAAAACCGTGGCGGATATGGAATTTTTTCCTCGCGAATAAAATTTATTACACTTGCGTACAGTTACGACTGGACGAACGACGATTCTGGTTTCTTTATTTTTACAAGGAGACAATACAATGCAGCTATCAGAATTCTTCGATTTACAATTAGAATCGATCGTCCACAGACAGCGAAGAAGAATGTCGTACAGTTTATCGAACCGTGTACGGTTACGTTAGAAGAATGTTTATTTTTTAGATGGAAGAATAACAAGCTTTCGCAATTTTTCAATTTGGTTGCCGCGTTAATGGAAAAGACGTCTGCAAAGAAGAAGAGATACGTACTGCGGGAAAAATACTTCAATTCGCGTTAATAAATCCACGAAATATCGAAAACCACGCGATTTCCATAATTCTATAACGAGAAACGAAAGAAACCCGCTAAATTCTCCGCTGCTCTTTAAATATCCACGACGTATGTAAATATCGCAGTTACGGCAGCGTAAATCGTGTAATAGAAAAAGCTTTAAATTCCATCGAAATAATCTGCAAGATACAAATAAAGAGACCAGTCCAAACCACAAACAATCGATTTTAGAATAATTTCACGTAGCTCATCCGTCGAAAAAACGCGACGTGTCTCCGACTCAACCATTTCTCTCTCTCTCTCTCTCTCTCATCGACCCGACAAACATAGGAAAAAAACAGTGCTGCAGGCATCGTCGAGCAAACTCTGCCCGGTCAGCCTTTGGTTCTATCGAATCCCTCTCGGGGGCAGTTCGCGTTTTACTTTTACGTCCGTTCGACATCATTGAAACGAACCTGGGTCGGCCTTTGACTGCCGCCCTCTGCCATCTTCGCCAACGTATCGACGGGGCTAATGGGTTTCGCTTGGAATTAATGAGATCAGAAAAAATGTCGAAACGAAATCGCGGGCAGGATACAACGGACTCTGTTACGCGAGACAAAGCGACTATAAGTCGAAAGTACGGACATTTATGCAAATTGACGTCGTTAGGAATCTCGTATGTTCATAATTAATCGCAGACGAAATAGATAAATAGATATCTCGTTTTACCGTCTGGCTATTGCCTCGAGTATCGTATTAGCTTGTCCCAAAAATTGATTTCGTCTTGTAAGGAAATAACGGATGCACCACGTTCTCTGTTTGATATTATTTTCGTCGAATCGTGTATGATCGTAATAACAGAAATAGAAGAAAATGGATCGTAGATGATCGGATAAAATAATATTAAACGAAAAAAGCTTGTGCGTCTGTGGTTTCCTTACAAAAGGAAAGAAACTTTAGGGACAACCTAATATTCGTAGATATTTTCGGATATAGTAGATGCAAGGAGGAACGTTGGTAGATTTCTCCAACGTTCTGCCTCGTAACGTAAAAATTAGAACAGTTATATTTGTTTGGAAGTTGCTGATTAAGAAAGACGAGTCACCCGAATAATGAGATTCTGAAAGTTTTCAATAATTTCTTATTCGTTTGAGATAACCATTTCTTTATTTATCGATCTTGTACTTTTTATCGCGTTACTCTTCTAGCCAAGCACTTTATCGCTACTCCGCTAGTGTTTCATCAAGGGTGGCATTAAGCGATTCGCGATAATTATCGTTCAAGCCTCTTTGCATTCGTCGTTAACAATAGGCTGCGAAATGGCCGGTTAGTTCGCTATTGTTCGTCGATTAGAACTCGGTGCCTAATACTACTCCCCCTCTGTGCAAGCTGTTAGGGAGTATCTGCTTTGTATTAATGTGTTTTAAACGAACGCGCCCCTTAACGGCCGAGCCATTCGAGTACCGTGCTTGCTTGAATTTTACTTTTCACGAGAATAGGATTATGGTACTACAGCTGTGATTAATTTCGAGGATTTAGGCAGAGTTATTGGGGATAACTTTGAGAATCGGGGCTGATGGAGGAGTGGAAAGGTTTTTGACGGATGCATTATTAGAATTGAAGATGTATTATTTCCTAATTTGGCCGATTGTTTGGAATTTTCTACAGAAGTATTATAGAAGTAGTTTTCTATAGAAGAAGATGTACGATATACACACACAGTAGCGAGCGTACAAATAGATACAGGTGCTTCTGGCAATTTAAGATGTTATACCAAACTCGCACATTTCCTCTTTTCTCTCTCTCTCTCTCTATCTATCACACACACACACACACACACACACACTCTCTCTCTCTTTCCGCTAAAACGCTGATATTCACCTCGAATCTCGAACTCTAATTCTCTCTCATGGTTGTTAACTCAACTGACTCACGTATTTTTCCCAGCCATTTACTCCCGAGCTTCTACGCTCTTTCTTTCTCTATCGTTCAGGTGGCTATGCGCCCTTCAGTCGCACGATAATCTCAAGCACTCAGCCCAAACACTCTTCTTTTACACCTTTCGCACCTTTCGGACCGAGTATCCGTTCTGGACCAAGTTTTTCCAGGGCTGGAATAATCCAAAAAAGTTTGATCGTGATAAACGAGTAGATTTATCCCGGTCGTAAACGAAGATCACTTTGGCGTTTTTATATCCGATCTGAAAAATTTTATTCGCGCGATCATCGATTTTTACACTCGCTGGAAACCAAGAAAATCTGAGATTTCTCCGCTTTCTTTCCATATACATCGCTATCGCGGATGTAAATTTTTTTTATAATATAAAATTATAATACCGCGTGTCGTCTTATGCATTATAATAAATATTCATTCGCCTAGCAGTTTAAAGGGAAATTTAAATTGATCTTAAAACGTCACGTACGTACGTGTAATACCGAGTAACAGCAAACATGTTAAACAACTTGCAAAGTAGGTGCAACGTTGCATATACGAATGGTCGAACGTCAAAGACTGGAATAAAATTTCGTGGAACTATTAAACAAGCGGAGGAAAGTCAAATAAAACTGCAGCTGAAATCGTCGGTACAATTAAACAAATGAAGCTTGCGCGAGTCCATTGAATTTCATTAAGAAAATCGTATTCGTCGACCGAGCAAAGAAAAATGGTAGACGAGAGTCGGGAAACTCTCATGAATGACAAGAGTGCCGAACCCTGGAAACAATGCGATGCCTTCCAGCTTCCAACATTTCGCTGAACGTGTTCTACTCGAGGGAGACCGCGCGTCGCTCGTTTGCCATTCAGACTTTAATTAGGTCTATGCTTTTTGTCTCTTAATTTCGCTTTATCGCTCTCGTCGGAGCAGATAGTAAATTCGTTGGCGCTTGTCGCCCGCTTCCGCGTTAAACGAAGATTAAATTTGCCCACGGAGAGATCGTTGTTCCCAATTTTTCGTCCGCGCGACGAACCATTCGAAGTTTCCGCAAATATCGACTAATTAACGTTAAGAAGATTCTTTTTCCTTTTTTCTTTTTTTTTTTCAGGCTCGAAATACGAAGAGTCTTTGAAACTCGTCTAGCGATTATCGGAAATACGATCGATTTATTTGTGTTAAGAAAATAAAAGAGTTTGAAGAGTTCTTACATTTTTGAATTAAGTTCGCGTGAAATTAATCGAAGTCTTATTGTTTAACGACGACGATACTCGTATAAAAAAAATTTCGTCGACGAGATTAATCGAAATTTCGTTTAAAGATTTAAAAAAAAAGAGAGAGAGAAAAACGAAGAAATTCCAGTCGACCTTCTTCTACGAAAAATTTGAGGTCCGTGTGAAAATTGGCCAGTTCGCTTGGGAAGAAGGCGATCAGTGAGAACGAGGAAGTCATTGCGACCCTCGCTTTACGGCGCATCCGCACTAATAAAGTTCGCTAACCCTATTCACTGTTCAAAGCGTTAATGAACACTTTTCGTATCGTGTAGCAGCTATATCATTTAGAAATTAACGTGTTCCTAATGATGGAAATTACGTATTCCATGCAGCGTACGAGATAACAGAGCGTGGCTTTAATTACGTGTATGTTGACCTTTTACGATTGCTATTCTGTTTGCATATTGTACGTTCCATTTCAACTAGCTACTATTACACTGTTTAAACGATACGTTAATAATCCTGAAAGATTTACCAAAGGTTTTAAAGAGACGAAACAATTAACGAAACGCCGAACGATGCGGCAGCATAATTTTATAAAGATTTTCGTAACAAATTTCTGATCGATTAACGAATCTCTTTTATTTTTGTTTCAGGTATGTAACTGGCTTTAGAATTATTCTAGCGATTCGCGTTCTCTACTTTACTATACAGGTGAGACGCGTATTAAAGACGCGACCTATTATTTCTACCAATAATTTTCTCAAAATGTATAAACACAGGAGGGTCGAAGAATTCAAACTTCCATAAAACATTCCAAATATAGGTACAAGCTTCGACGGTCAGAGTCAGAGAAGAATCAATTTTTTAAATTGCTTTTCCTCCGTCGTCTATACAAATTATTTCGCACGAGCGTCCCTTCGTTATCGTTTCGTCAACCGACGAAATTTCTTCAACGAACAAATACTCGCTGAGAATTCCTTTGCCTAAAGAACCTCCACCAATGTTGCAACAATCCCAAAGAAAAAAGTTGATCGCCCTGAATCAACAGAGGCTCTCCCTATCTTCTACTCTCGCAAACTTCCACGCACGCCAAACCATCTCCTACCACCTCAAACCACTTCAAACGCAATAAGATCTCCCCTTATTGCTCTGCGAAATTCTGCCAACGGACAGAGCCTTGCTTGGCAATTTAATATTCATCCAGAAACTGGGTGGTGGGTCCTGCCTGTCGTAAACGCGCGCCAGCCCTCCTGGGTCGTCCTGCTGGTTCCTCGCGCTCAGAATCGCCTGAGTTACGACTTATTGCCGCGAAACGGCACTGCCACGGACTCGGTCGCAGCAACGTTGCCGGAAAATTGATGGAAACAGCCTGCTGGCGTGTACGATCGTCGCGTACCTCGACGCTAGGGAGAGAGACGGCCCGGTGAATTACGGGAAAATAGCTTTTAGTCGAGGCACGCTAGCGTCACCAGGTGCGCGGCCCTTCTATATAACCGAACCCTTTTACCGAAATTGCCGGATATCGTCCTTGCCTCGAACCTCGTAACCGCTCGCTGTCCCTTTAGCTAAGCAGGTGTCGCAGATGGAATCGTCGAAATTTTTGCCTGAAAATCCCTTTATCCGTTCTATTGCCTCCTTGCCGGTTCTCGTACGAAGCAAGTGCCTCTAGAGAGATTCCAAGGAATTGTTGGTGTCTCTTTTTATTTTCCTTCAGTTCGGAGTTTACTCGAAGCTTGGGGACGCGGGCGAACGAAAAGTGATTTCTTAAATTTTGTTTGAAATACTTTGGATTCGAGCAGTCGGCTTTGGAAAATACAGGTTGGATATTTTGACGAGAACGACAGGCACAGGTTGAACGAAAATCGCATGTTCGTACGAGATCTTCGAAGATCGACTATTTCTTTATCTCGTTATTTTTAAAAGAAGAATCGATCGACGAGCGGCTTTAACCATCATCCTGTTGTTCGAAAGCGTGTGCTCCGCGTGATTGTTCAAGACTATCTTTTTAGCATTTTATCGAAGAATTAAAATTCGCTCGAGCTCTTTCTTTTTTACAACAGATACGAGGCGATAATTCGCGAGAATAATCGAATAAAGAGAAAATATTTCGCGCTTTCTATTTCTGATAAATAAGCTTCTCGGTTTTTAGAAGTAAGCAAGAAATCTGTTAATCTTTCGCGCTCGAACAAACGGAGCATGCTTCTTACGTGACATCCGATTTAGATACCGACTGTTCGAGACAAGTAAAGGTAAATGCAGTAAAAACCGAGCGAAAATCGATACGCGATAAAATAGATTAATCGCGAAAAAAGAATAAAAGTGTACATCTTATCAAAGGATGGATAATCGTCGGAGGAGAATTAGTATCAGACATTAAGACTCATTTATCAGAGACGTGTTCCATCATAGAGCTCGGTATTTCTAGTACCTCTTATTTCTTTGCTTCTTATAAATAACAAGTAAACGAGTCTCTTTTTAGATCCAAGTAATTCCACTCTATTACTTACAAATCCCTACGCGCTATAAATCATAGCAACTGAAATTCTTCCGTTTTAATCTCTCCCTCTCTCTCTCTCTCTCTCTCTCTCTCTCTTTCTCTTTCTCTCAAACCATCCAAAACCCCAGAAAAAATTCTTTGTACGTATATACATTATTTCTGCGTAACTCTGTCGCCAAGACACCAATTTTTAAGTTTCCGATTTTTCAAACGGATACATCGCACGTTCGAACCATGTCATGCTCGAGATCTGCCCATCCGTCCTAAGACTCTTTGCTAACACACCTGTTGCACGAATATCGACGTTCGTGCGCCGGAATCATTTTCATACCACGTCAAATTCCTCTCTATATCTCGAACAAACATTTCTAACCGCCATTTATCCCAGTCTATCACGTACAAAGTGTGTTCGTTGGCTCGAACATAAAGGAAGAAGACCGAGGCTAGAGAGATGCGTACTGTTCGAGCTCGTTTTGCCAGAGAGCTATCGATTGTGAGCGAAGGTTCGTGGTTGCAACTGTTTGCGGTCGAACGAATCAAACGCGGTGGCCTTTGCAAGGTGATACGATGACGTACGTTACGGGCAACGCTATAGATGGTATTATCAGCCATTAGCTGGCGGCCATTTAGATTTTGAGTATACCTCGTTTCGAACTTGTCTAATTGAAAAATGTGAAAAGGACGGGTCAAAAACGAGGATTTCCTTTTACTCTGCGGTATCAAACGTGTGTACGATATCCATTTATCTTTCTACTTTGCATTTTTTATTCTATTTTGTTGATTTATTCGGTACAAGATAATTTTCTACCTAGGTTCAATTTTGTTAAGTTTTTCGTGTGAAATATTTGTCACACACACACACACACACACACAAAGATATATATTAAGACAATTCAGGTGGCGAGATAGTGTTAAGAAATTCCTATCCTATTCCAATTAGGAAATCAAATAGATCTCTGCTCTAATTTCTTTTTCCTATCGTTATATGCGACTAAAACTAATTCAGTTTTTCATCTGGTTCTAGTTTATTACTTATAGCGTTATCTCTGAGCAACTAAGAAAATTTCTATTCACATTTACAATTAATAAATGAAGAATTATATACGTCTTGAAGATATTTATAGAATATCACTAGTGCGTGGTGTGTATATATATATATATATATATATATAACGTGGTGTATAATTACTTTAATTATACAAAAGAATCTTAAAACTTTCGCTAATTCGTAGAAGATTCACTCGCATATTTTACCTCACGAATGTCGCGTATTTTTCTCTCGCATTAATCTTCATCAACTCGATCTTCATAAAAATTGACCAAGGTTCCTTACAGTGTGAGTAAAATATCCACATTCTTCGACTAATTACCGGCGACGCTGTAACTTCCCAACTGCATCGCGTTAAGCCGATATTTTCTCTGGGTACATGGGGTCCCCTCTATTAATCATCGAGTTACTGCAACCTCTCCGTGCAATTACGCGCGCAGCTACAATCGATGCGCGACACGTCGATCTTACTCTATGCGACACCTTTTGAATTTTTCATACGTTTCTAGGTCGTCCCTTTTCCTTTTGTTTCGCTGTAATTCGTGTTTATTTTGTGCTTTTCGTATTCTCGCCGCGTAATTTCCTTGGCTGGATCGCGGGCTAATTACGGACAATTCTTTCTCGTTCATTAGAAAATTCTCTCGAAGTTTGGTCTTTTGAAACAGAATTTTGAGACAGAGCGAACGAAACAGGAAAGAGGGGGGAGAAGATTGGAGGAGTTTGAAGGGTTTTGGAAGTTTCATTAGTAAAATTTTCCCAGATAAATTTTTGGCCATGTCTTGTTGAAACACGAACTGGTATAAAATTTGAAAAGTCGGCATATTTCGGTGACAGACGTGTTTTATAGAAACTAAGCGAAACCAAGAAAACTGAGGAAAACTGAGGATCGACCGTCTTTAGTCAGCTAAAATTTACATTCGTCGTTATCCTAAGAATATTATTTCCGTTGCTATTTTCGTTACTTACCAATACATTTGTCTTAACTCGCGCAGACAAACCAAGATACGAATAAACAGGGGATATAGCTTTGAGTCAAATGGGGCACAGAAAAATATTTGATACGTAAAAGTGCAAAAAGTTCAGAAACAAAGATTGTACGATACGTGATTGACCTATTTCACTAATAGACTACATTCTCTACAAATTCCTTAATGTTGGTGTCAAAATACAACGAGCAACGTTTAATTTCTCAAAGTTCGATCAACCTCGATGGAGTGGTCCATCAGCTTGACTCTTGACCGGTTCGTATCGATTACACAATTAGTACCAAATGCGTACATCGTTGTAACTTGCTTCGTGCGTCGTATAAAATATTATACGAGAAACACGGCGAAACTAAAAATACAGCACTGCATCTATCTCTCTGACGAAAGAAGAAATTGAAAAAGCAAGTTCTCTCATAAACGGAAAATAAACGGGATAAAAATCGGTTAATTTTCGCTGGAGATTCAGCGTAAAAGGATCCGATTGAAATCAAGGCAGCTTCTCTTTGCAACGTCTACCTTTAGAGTCGCGGATGTGCTCCAACAACGTTTCCAGAGATAACATTGAGAAACGTTGCAGCTGATATCGGGAGTCTGTGCTTTCCGAAGGGTTATCTTTTTTTCATATTTTGTAGACGCCGACTGTGTGTGTGCCGGAGCTGGTCTTCAAAGCTTTCGCTGAACACGTTATCCGGTGCGCAGGCACGCGCGTGCTCGAGGTGAAAAGCGAACGAGAGAAAGGCGAATGATTGATGCACGGATCGGGCTCGTTACCCCTCCACGGCCAAAGGAACAGGAATTTTCAGTAAATTTGCAAGAAGCTTAGACACGGCTCGCAGAAATATCGATCGTCCGCCTGTTTTTTGGTGGCACCAAGCGGTGGCTCGTAAGCAAGTACGCGTTCGTAGTTCATATACGGTGGCGAGGCTCGAAACCTTTAAAATCCATTTGTTCTCAGAACGTTGATCCTTGGGATTTTGTCCAAGTTTCTTAAGTCTGTTGATTCTTGGGATTTTTTGAATTTTACTTGAAATCAGTCGATGAAAACGATCGAGCCGGGATCGACGAAGAGAGAAGAGTTTGACGTTGTTTGAAAGAGACTCGGCTATTCTCCGCGTTTAAAATCTTACTTATTCGTCCAGCTTTCAAGAGTTTTTCGAGAGTTATTCGTTGCACGGAACTTCAATTTCAATCGAGAACTTGCGAGGAATATATTTTCAAGCGTTTCATTTTTCGCCATTCGATATACGTATTTCCTATGCCTTACGTTCTCGTTCGTTTCAGCTCTCCAAGTTATTATTTACGTACAACCATCTGAATTTCAAAAACGTATTGAAAACACGAGCAGAGGGAACGTCAAATCACACGGTGTATCTAATCAGGATTGAGATACTTCGATTACGGTGCAAATATTTATCCAAATGGATTTCCTATTTAAAACTCTCCGCGTAACATTTATTTTTCTTTTTAAATCTCGCTTGCGTTTGCAAATTTGCAAATTTCTCTAACGAACATCGAAACTCGATATATTACGAACCAAGGGACCAAGAGAAGGCTTGGAATTTCTGCATTTTGTACTTTTCTCTTTTTTTTTTTTTTGCTTTATAAATTATCATATCGATAGACGTTAAATTTTAACGTAAATTTAAAAAAGAAGGAAAATTGGAAGCGTTCCATTTTACGATTTCTTCGTATTGTTACGACATTAATCCCACAAGGAGGTGCAAAAAATATGCAGGTATTTCAACAGTTTGCATCAGCGCGGTTATCGCGGAATCTCGTTTTATTTGCTGTTTTTAATTCCTCTCTAGTCGCGTCAGCGCATCAGGGTTTTTACGCGATACAATGGGATGAAAGAAAACGCTGATAAGCGTTCTAGAGGAAAACAAGAATTTTTAAGCCCGCGTAGCACTGTTCCTTGAAGCGCCCGATATCATCTTCAGCCGTGCCATTTTGTAAAAGTATTACGACGTTTTGTGTTAGCACTGCGGCTGGTTTCGTCAGAGATGTGAAAACAGATAGTAGACATCTGTTCAACACGTTCTGTCTTGCACAAGATTGGAATTTTTCAGTTGAAAAAGGGAAAAAGGCAGATAAATAAATCATGCACATGGTCTTATAGCGAGTAGCGATTTTTCTGAATTCCTTCCAACTTTACCATACCCTGCTCCTTTAACATGAACGTCAAATTATCATGACATACATTCTTGCAGATTATTGCATTCTTTGCATTTTTTGCATCCTTAGATTTCCTATAAATACAAGAATATCCACAGTCTACGTATATCTAACAATTAAACTGTCGACTGTTCTGCATGCATCGGATGAAAATACAACGCACAGAGAACGTGCATCGTACATGTAGAAAAATATAGAAAACGTTCAAAATACAACGACCTTCGCGATATTTAATAGATGAAAAAGTGTTCGATCCGAGTTTGCAAGTTACATCTACAAAAATATGAATTTCTTCAAGTATCCACAGTCTGTTCGTAATAGATATAATCTAATCGTGCCTACTAAAAAGATAATAATAACGTACAATTATGCATAACGATAACATAACATAACAACGGTATATAATAATTTTCATATGTATCCGTCGTTGAAAACTGTGCAAACCAAACAACCTGTGGTCCACCGATAACCGTAGAAACTTGCTAAAGTACACAACAAACGTTACTCTTCTTATATCTCCGAGCGGCGACAATGAGAAAGATTGAAACGAAATTGCATCGAGAATTTCTGCAAGAATCCTGACAATATAATAAACGAGCGAACCGAACGATCTTCGGCTCCTTTTATTTCCTTCCTCCAGCGTCGACGACAGTTCGTTCGTCGGACGTCTGCCGGAAGAAAGAATTCCTTCAATCCGGCGAATCCGCCACCTCGACGGCGAAATAAAGAGAAGAAAAGCGGTTTTAATTCGCAAAGCGATGTTGCGTTCGGAAAATAGAACGTAGAAACGCGTGGAGCTATTGCATCACGATGAAGGGCCGGAATACCCTGCATTCTTATCTCGATTCGCGTTTCGAGGAAAATATCGTAAATTCTCAGACGTTGAGCAACGTTTTCAACGAGCGGAACGTGCAGCCACGAGGAGAACACGATTGGATATATTGTACATGGTGGTCTATAATTTCCCTTTCGACAACATGGAAATGCGCCACGCAGAAGCGAAACACGGTGTTACGTTCGATCGATCTTGTTAGTTATCGAATATCGCCGAGGAATTGAATGCAGCGTCGTTTACGGTGCATAGTAAAAGCTTCGATTATAGATTACGTATCCGTGGAACGTGGTTAAGTATGGGTCTCGTTCAAATTATTCCTTTGTTCTTTGGGAAATAGTTATTCCGGTGGAATTTGGTTTGGAGCGAAGAAGAAAAGTGAAAATAGTAAATATATACGTCGTTGTCGTTAAATAGTGAAATAATTAGAAGTAACAATCGATACAATGATATTTGTATTATTTTATCGTTTTCTGTGTAAGATTATTATTCCGATGGAAATGGAATTTCGTTATGGCACGAAATGAAATTTACTTGGTACGTTCGAACAATGTACAACTTTACAAATATTTACTGAACTACACTCGCAAAGATGATACCGAAATCTTCCTAAAGTTATCCCACGCGTAAGATGTTTTTATAGAAACTGAACAGTTTTCTATAACAATGAGAAACGAAAGTATATTTTATCGTGATTTTATGTTAACAAACATTTGGTACGATTCGGAATATTCCAACGCGTTTGTGCCTTCCAAAATTTTATTATTCCGACCTACATTCGTTGTCGCTATAAAATTCAAACGCCCTAAGTTCTTAAAACGTTACGTACATAACGCCCTATGTACAGAAACGGGATACCCGCATGGAGAAAAATTCTAAAAATCGAAGAGGGGGGGGGGGAGCAAAGTTTCCAATATCCCGGAGCAAAGAAACGAAATAAGATACATATGTATCCAAGAAAGAGAATATTCCAGGCGTTGACTTCTAAATATTTACCCCTTCTAACCCTCCGAACGAGGAGCAACTTTCGAAACATAATGGCTTCGACCGAATAACGTCGAAATCGCTATTCTCGTGTTTCCTCGGTTGTTCGTCGCAAACGGTGGCAGATGGTGAAATGGAAAACGCGTCCAAGGCCCCGTAGCCTCGTTGGTCCGGATTCCAAATGCATTTGCAAGAGACTCTTTAACGCCTGATTCCTCGATTGCATGAATTATGCACGTGCCTCGCAATACAATGCGTTTACTGACAACCCAATTCAAACGAAAATGGAATTCATCGCTGGGCTGTAGATTTTTATACGTTTATAGAAAATTCGAAGATACAAAAACGCGCGTAATAAAATAAAGTACGCAAGGTATAGTACCCTTTACGATGCTCGCTCGATAAAGTCACTTTCTGTCCAAGATTCAGTTATTTTGACAACGAATGAAACGTATCTTTGTCCGGATTCTATTTCTCCACTTATAGTCATAAAAATATGATATTGCGTTATAAAATCCTTAGTATATACGTCGCAAAGGACGTTTACTAATTTTCCAGAAATACATTCCCGTTCGAATTTTCTTGAAATTTAGCTACGAACTTTCTAAACGATCCGACAGTCCGGTACAGATTATGTTACACAACGATATCGGCTTGTGTTCGGTGCCTTCGTGAAACATTCACGATCAAACGTACGAACACACCCGTTTCGTGTATTTTCGACCACGAAGGCGGAAGATTTATTTTCGCGTTCTCCTTGCCAAATGGAGAAGACTGGTTTCTCTTTAGGTGGGGAGTTTTAAATAATTGAATCGAAATGGAGGAGGAGATCTTTTTAAATTTGTTACCAACGTGAGAGGGAAGGGAGTTCTCATTTCTTTTCATCATTTGAACCAAGTTATACCGTCGACAAGTTTCTGCAGTTCATGATTTATTTGAAAGCCTTTCTGCCTCTATCGTCGACGAATTATTCATTGCAAGGGCGTTATTGATCACACTTTGCCACGCGAAGACATTCGGAGTTCCTTTATCTTGTTTCCTGATTTAAGATATTCTTGCTTACGCGATAATTCGTTCGTAGCAAATTCGATTGTAATTTATTCGGTACTGTTTATAAAAGTTGGATATCATTGGCAGTTGAATTTTCCATACGACACGTGGCTGAGATTCTCTACCGGAGCGAATTAATTAAGCGTATTACGATAAAGAAGTTTCCAAACTTTTGAATCGTAATTTATTCGAAATTTAGATCTAGATTATAATTTTTCTTCTGACAAACAGTCGAAATCGTTCATTGAAACGAGCTGGTGGACGATCTTTCCAAATCTTCTTTTTATGCACAGCGTCGTTATTTAATTTCTAATAAGCACTCTACAAATGCTCGTTCATTTACGAGGAATTTAAAAATGTTCTTCGTTCTTGTAGAACGTGTAGAATGTACTCTACTAGTCCAAAAACATAAAACGTATCCGTTTATTTAGATTTTTCAATTCTTCTTCGATTCTCGTGCAACGTGGTTCTCACGCGTTTCGATCATCTTTCAGCGAAAAAGAAGCTCGTTCTCCTCGTGCCTACGTGTATGATTGTAAGAAATTGGCCAGCAATTGCGGTCAAACCACCGACATGGCCAGACTTCTAAACGCTTACCACGATCATCGAAGTGGCAGTAGTTGAGTAGTTTCTCGAGCAAGATCAACTCAACTCGGCTGTGCGACAGAGAACTCTGCTTATCGCTGCCTCTGTTACAGCTTCAGTTGAGTCGCAAAGCAAACGGATACCGCTATTCGCATTCTGCTGATCGAATGTTTCGTTTACAACTCCTACGACTCTATCAATGGTCCCATTCTGTTAATTTAAACGTCTTTCAAGCTGTATTCAATCGCGAGCCAACTTTCACTTCGTTTTGTATTCGTCTGAAAGTTAATCGAATGATTTCCATCGAAATAGGACTTCTGAATTAAATAAATCTTTAAACGGAGGAGAAATTTTTTATTCTCGTCCCTCCCATAAATTCTCTACTGGCATACTTTGCACCTTGATGAAACTAGATCGAGTAAGTTTTTTAATCAGAAAAATTTTTTTTATTCTCGTTCTGACTCTCTCTCCCTATAAATTTTCCTCCAATATTTCGCTTTAATAAAACTAAATGAAACAAATATTTGAATTGGAACAAATTCTTTTTTTACCCTTGTTCCAACTCTCTCTCTCTCTCTCTAAACTTCCCCACAATATTTCACTTTAATAAAACTAAATCGAATAAATCTTTAAATCGAGACAAATATTTTAATCTCTTCCTAGCTCGTTCCACGAGTCTTTCATCCACATTTCGCACCGATAAAAACAATTGATTAAAAAGTAGCAATCGAGACGAAACGTCAAAGTTGAAATTGAAATAATTTTCCGGATCTAGAATAAACGACTTGCCTCAAAATAAACTATTTCCATAACTCTGTCGTCGCCATAGCACGAAGAAGAACGCAAGCGTCGTCGTTACGCTGCAAAACGTTACCAATCGTACAAGCACGCGCGTACTAATAACGTTAAAGAGACGATTCGAATCCTCCCTGATCTTGAAAAACTTCCAACTGTTCCAAACTTGAGATTCGAACGATTCGCCCATCGCTAGACCGTGACGTAATATGGAATCCCATCCAACGGCGTCTCGACGAAGAAACGAAGCCCCGGATCTTTTCAAACAGAGCCCGACGATAAATCCTGATAACACCGCGATACGATCGAAGCCTGGCAAGAGACTGTCCCTGATGCAACCGTGGCACGAACCGATGGAAGAGGAAGAAGGACTAAGGAGCTGAGCATTATCGATGCGCTGGAAAATTGCGGCTAAGGCAGCGTGATAAAGCGACGCTATAAAAAAGCTAAGAAGAGAAGAAGAGGCTGGGGGTGTGCGCGGCGTGCACTTGCAAAACTTAGTCGCGTAATCGACGGTGTTCACCGTCTCCTATGGGATTTCATTCGGAGACAGGCAGAGATAAGGCTTCCCCGGACGTGTCTTTATGGCATCCCATTGATTCGGATCCGATTTTGCGTGTACCGCACCTTGTGTACCGCGGAACGGAAGCTCTATCGAGTTTCTGGGGGGAACAACTGCTCGTTTTGCTGGATTTCTCATGGAAGATTTACAGACTGGTCGTTGGCTTAAATTGCCGGATTATTTTTTCCAGGCCTTCGTAGTTTTCGACGGTGGTATTTGGTTTGACGATGATGGCGAGACACAGGCTGTTGGAATAATCCATGTGCTGCGACGTTGAAACGTTGAAAAGTCTCGACAGATCTCGACATTTTTTAGTCTTGCGATTTCGGTGTCTCTCGGAGGTCTTCGACTTAAAGGTGCCGGACACGTCTTAGACGCGTCGGAAGTCTTGCAAAGTCTGGACATCGGCCTTCGTAACGTACACTGCAAACTAGAAACTCTATTCAACTGTATTACGAATTATGGAGAGAAGCAAGGTAAATGAACGCGTTTATGATAATGCGATCGTTTTAAATCTTCGTTATAGTTCGTATAACTTTCTATTACTTTCTTCGTGATGCTAACGTTCGGACAAGAGCGCATATTGAAAATTCGCAAAAAGAACGTTGCCAAAAATCCATTGAAACACTGGATACATTCGAACCAATGAGAATCGTGTTAGGATCGTGTTAGAAACGACCGAAAGTGTTCGTCACGTGTACAGACTCGTAACGATTTCAAGTGTTCTAGATCCCTCGCTACGTCGTCAGCGTCTCGCTCTACTTGAAAAGAACTGAGACGCTGTTGCCCGTACATGCGTGCGAGAGTGTGCGACGTGTGGGGTACGTTTGACACGATGGAGATGATTGGTCGCTTTGAGATGTCTTCTTGAACGAAGAAGACAAGAAAATAGAGACTGATTGCTAATGTAATTGTATTTAATGAATAATATCGGGTGATCGGATTTCGAATCTGATTTTAATTTGATACCCAGATCGTCGCTTCGATTCTAGAAGAAAATATTCAAAGATGCGCGAGAAATTGAAAGGAATGATATTTTAAGAAACGTTCCTTTCAGACTATCCCCGTACTATGCGGAGGTAATTTCTCGCGTGCAAGAGAAAAGAGGATAAAAATCGATTGGAAATGGATGTACGTGATAAATTCGAGTTTAGCGGATCGAGCTTGAGTTTTTATAAAGCGTCGAATTTGACTTTTACCAATTCGGTAATTTAATCGGCGTGAAATTGTATTCGATAAGCGAATATTCGCGGTATGTATATGAGGAACTGGAAGTAGGAATGTTGTAAGAAATATTCCTTTGAGGCATTTTCCGATCGATCTATAGGGAATTTCTTATATAGAGGGGGGAATAAGATGCAGATCGATTAGGAGTATATGCGTACGGAATATCTGACCTTAGGGGATCG
Source organism: Bombus superbus (assembly GCA_014737385.1). Classification (NCBI taxonomy): domain Eukaryota; kingdom Metazoa; phylum Arthropoda; class Insecta; order Hymenoptera; family Apidae; genus Bombus; species Bombus superbus. The sequence continues at coordinate 193,229 of JACXIK010000024.1, forward strand.
AGATCGGATTTGATTTTTGCCAATTTGATAATTTAATAGGCGTGAAATTGCATTCGATAAGAGAACCTTCGATATGTATGAAAAATTGAATACGGAAGTTTTATATGTGTAGAGAACAAAAGAAGAAGCGTACATTTGGATTTGCAGTGATTTTAGATATCGAATAAAAAATGATCCTCTGACTCTGTTCGAGTAGGAATTTCTCAAGTTTGATCATTTCTATGAAATTGTATTGAATAAACGTATGTACAGTGCATACAGTGACGAGCACGTAAATAGGTACGAATACTTTTGAGAATTTAACTGAAATTGTTGTTATATAAATTTTACGCCCTATACATTATTTTCTTATCATTTATTCCGTGTAAATAATTTTAACGACATGTTTTCTTCGAGTGCTACCACAGTTTTGCGAACGTTTTGCTCCAAGGCATAAAATAATACGGATAATACACGAACGACAAAATAATAAATCGATTTGGAAATAAATAATCAATTGTTATGTAAACAAAATGTTGTTATATTTACTTACGTGTTTGCGCGTGAGTTTTACGATAGAGATAAAAAGAGACGTATCTTATCTAAGGAACTGCGATAAGGATCAAGGCAGTCAGGTACGAGAGATTAAAACGACTATTATAAAATCCGCAGCCTGATTGAAAACGGCCGACTTACTTGTTCGAATTTACTATAGGCACGTGAATCAAATTTGCTTTACGATATGTTACGATATTTGACTTCTGTTCGATAAGATAAGAAGGATGAAATCACAGTTTGCATTCGGAAAACGTATATAATATACGCAATATCGAGAGTGCAAATGTACATTTTATTACGAGGAAAGAGCATGAAATTGAAATGAACAAAAACGTTCGAACGTTTCTTGCGACTGTTCTCAAAGATTTTAATTGAAAATTTTGCCGGGAAAATTGTGTCTTTGTCATATTTTAAATAGAATACATTTTTTGGTATAATGAAATTGTTCGTGTTTCGACGCTTTTAGACTTCACGCTTCCGTTAATAGTTCATTCGAGATAGAAAAAGTTCTGTCAATGAAACAAATCGAAGAATTGAACACATCTTCCAAATTTACAAAATAATCGAACGAAGCGTATCGAGAGAGAAACTAAATTTGCAAATCTTATTTGATCTAAAACGATTAATCTTTGATTATAAATTAACGTGTGATTATATCAATGTTTGTTAATCGTGCAAACTGACAATCGTTAGGTTTAAAGTTGAGTTAAAACTCGGAATTTTCAGATTAATTCGTTTCCTACGCTGGCAACTTTTTATTCCCACGTATAAAAACTAGTTTTACGATACCTATTAATATTTTATCTGTCATGGTTGCGGTTTCGCGTTATTACCAAGATTATACTCGTTGCTTATCTTTCACAATAGCAGCCTGTAATAATCGTTCTGCTTTTGGTCTGGGTTTGGTTTTTTTCAGAACCGTAACCGTTGCCAACGTTTCGTGACCGCGACCATTACTAATTCGATCGTAACCCGTTTATATTTTTGTTACTTCTGTTCCAGTTATTTTCCCTCCAGCGAAATTTTTTTCAAGAATCGTTTTATACCCTAATTACCAATAAAGCAGAATCAATTATTTTCTCATAGACACGGTTATAAACTGCTGCAATATTCCATTTCTTTTTTTTTTTCAATAAGCAACTGCGATACTTTCCGTCCGTCTTTTGCCATGGTTGCAGAAATTCTACAAAAACCTCCGGTTAAATATAGTCTATTTCTTAAAATCACCTACCTGTACATTCATAGTTCACTTAGAAATTTGTATTACTTTCCCACAGTCGAACCGATAATCTACAGGAATGATCCATTCTTTAAGCTACGAGATCATACCTAATAACCTCCCATAAACGATCCCAAATTTCTAAAATTCTCCTGTCGCAATTATATCTTAAAAATCTTCTTGGGCGCATTTTCAAAATCAGGATCAATTTTCCTTGCCGATTTCAATTTTTCTCGACATCCGCCAACATTCCTTTCCACGTTCCAACCTTCGCGTCTCGTCCATCTTTACATTCGCTCGCAATTTCCAATTATTTTCCCATTATAATATGTTACGATATATATGTTGGATACTTTGTAAAAAATATCCAACAACTTTGCCAAGCTCCTATCTCACTTGTACCGCAATCGCACCCCGAGAGACTTCAATCGACTTTAACATTCTTCGCTACAAACAATAAAAATTTCCATTTAATCAGAACCCCCAATTTCCCCAAGATGCTCGCAAGTTTTCTCTAATGCATCCAATTTCCTTCGACAATAGCGACAATCTGATGCAACTTCCTCTACGTCCGCATCTCCCAGCAAACTACCCCATTATCACGGAGTACCCAGTTCCTGGCAACCTATTAACCCCTCGCCAGAACCCCATAATTTCAGTATCGCGAGCCCTCTTTCTTTCCAATCATCCGCCCACCAACTCTTTCTTCCTTCTCCTCCTTTTTTTTTCTTTTTTACCTCCCTCTCCTTATTTTCACCGACTTATGCTCACCGACACGGTCGTGTGTAGCACGTGCACGACGCGTAACGAGAGTAGCGACAGAGCGTGGCTGGGAAAAGGAAAAAAAACGGAGAGAAGAGATTCGCCTTTAACGAGTCTTACCGCTTTGAGGGCGCCGCCTTTTAGGGACGGTAGAGCGTGCTGTGTGTGCTCATTTCATCGATTCGTCATAAGGGGGAGGTCAGGGAGAGGAGGATGATCATACGGCAATGGCGTTTTTCTTTTCAAGGATTTCTCGCTCTCCGCGTAATTGCGTGTAGTGCTTAAGGCGGAGAGGAAAGGGGAGAGGCATTATCGTGACTTCGTTTCAGACCGTACCTTTTCAGCTCGTGCATCTCGTGTATGCACAGCGATATAAATAGGGAAATGATAAAGAAAATTTAAACGCATAATTGGATTACGAAAGGGCCGTTTCTACTCTCTTTTTATCTGTAATGTACAATATATATTGTACATGCGTATGAATACTTGTTGATACGTAATGCAAATCGAGTGCTTTCTACAGCTGTTATTTTCTACAAATTCTGTTTTATCGTTATTTTGTCAGAAACGTATCGTTTTATTCGCGACGCATGTGCTTCGTATTGTACGACGATGCCTGTACTAAGTAAGTATCATTTATTGATACGTTTAATGTATTATTATATTATATATTATTATTATATATTATATATTATAATTATTATTATATATATATATAGGCTGTCCGAAAAGTTCCTTTCGTCTCGTAAGGAAATAATGGACGCACCACGTTCTCTGTTTGATATTGTTTTTGTCGAATCGTGTATGATCGTAACAATAGAAGTTGAACAAAATGTTTCGTAGATGATTCAGTAAAATAATATAAAACGAAGAAAGGTTGTGCATCTGTTATTTCCTTACAAAAGGAAAGAAACTTTCGGGACAATCTAATATTATATATATATTTATTATACACATGTATAATACCTCGGTTACATATATACACGTGTATGTAGGTTACTAAAAAACAAGTAGCATGATATTTAAAATATACAATACGAAGGAAAAGTTGTGCTCTCTTGCAACCTCTAGTTCCCAGGGTATTTCAGAAATTGCTCTCAACCCTGAGCTTCGAGTGCTCTTTTCATCGCCTTTAACGATTGCCGATAAAATGCGTCTTCAATTTCCAATAAAACGTTCTCGTTCAATGGTTGAGTAGACAGCAGTCCCGCATACTTTTAACGTACTTTTAATGCATTAACAATAACCCTCCAACTTTCGCCGCGTTTATATAACAAAATTATCGAGCTTCTCAAGTCGGAAGTCGTTTCCTTCCCACGAGCTATCTTTTCAAAACTAAACAGATACTTGTCACTATTCACCCTGTAATTTTGAACTTGCTATCGTTCCTTTAAACTAAACTTCGAACTTGGGAAACTCGAACTCGGATTTATGTGGGAAATTCTAGGCAGAATGGCGACGGTCGATCTTTTCCAACGACAATAACTACAATAGAAACTCAGAATTGCTCTCGAACTTGGGAAATCACTTTGTACGTGTTTAATTTACAGAGTCGAGTAATAGGCACTTATATAGTCCCTTTACGACCGTATCGCTATACCAATAGTAACCATTTTGAAACATCGGGACAAGAACCTAACCAGGTATTACGTTTACGGGAAGTTTAAAAATGTATAGACGCACAGAATGCGCGTAAGATGCAAAGATGTACGAAATATTTAATGCACCGGGAAGCGAGTCGTTAAATAAGTTAGTTCGCATCTTCGAGAAGGTTGTGAAAAAAGTTGGAAAAAAACCGCGAAGACACGCGTATTGGAATTTAGAAAGAAACGGGATAAATAAATTACTTCTTGGTCGCGTAGATTTTACACGAAAGCTAAGTTACACGACGATATAAGATAAATGTATGTGAGAGGAGCAAGTTAAACCTCGATGGAGAAAATTTTATGCGAAAACCGTACTACGTATTCGGCGTGCTATTTAAAAGAACAAACGTATTTATTGAGTAATAGTGTTGAGTAATAGTATTGAGTATAAGGTTGAGTAACCTTGCAAGGATACTCGCTGTACGACAAATTTCTCCTTAGGTTCTTCGCTTCTTTAATTACGTTTACGAAGTTACAGATTCGCACGAACACGGTCCACTCGTTAACTTTCTGCGAATTACTACAGACGCTTCTCGTAATATTTCTCGACACACCTTGCACCATTTCCCATTCCAATATAAAACTTCATTAAACCGACAATTTCCTCCAAATTCTGTATGAATCGCATTTCCCGCGACACCGTCAGATTCTCGAGGGTTCGAACACACCTGAATAATATCCACAGTCAGTCGACAATATCTTTGCCGTGCAGTCGGCAAAATCGTGCGTTTGTTTTTTGACGAGGAGACTCGCTGGCCGAAGGGAAAAACAGCGAGTTCACGGTCGCTGAGATCCATTTTCGGATTTGTTTTTGACGATGCGCCTGGCTGGACCGGGGGCGGTGGCATTATATTTAGCAAGCCGCGCTTTTTTTTTCGCCGGTTTATAATGGATCTCTCTCGCGAGGCGTATCCGTGCTACGCAAGAGTGGGGAAAAACACGGCGGAGAACGAGCCCGGGGGATGATAAACGAAACGTGGCCGGGAAAAATATGTTCGACGAAATTGGCAATCAGCTCGAGCCGTTTGAGTTTCGCGGCTTTTTGGTGCCCGTGAAAAACCAGTCTCGAACAGACGGAATAACGCAGACGATGTCGACTAAATACGTGTTGTACGCCTCGTTTGTTCGTACCGTGCACCAACACTTCGCTGAATATCGAGCTTTATACGAATTTTGCCGACATTCATTTTCCTCTTTTATCGCGCTTCATGGTGCAAACGGGTATATCCTGCTTCGCGTGAGACGGGGTTATTTTAATTCTAACTTCGTTTTATTTCGCTCGAGCTATGCCATTGTAACGTGTCTAGGGTAAAACAAGCGAGCGGAACGGTCGTGAAATTTGATAAAACGAAAGCGTAAACGGGCATTCGTTCGCCGTTTGGGACACTGCAAAAACGCTTCTTTCATTCTTTTGCATTGGCTCGCCTAATCTCTTGACACGTTCGCTCGTGTTCGTCGTACAAGTACAAAGTCTTTTTAGAGCATTCGGACGTTCGACTTTCCTCTGCGAGTTTCACTGCGTTTTACCGATTCTAAGTAACAGGCGAGGGTTGAGAAGTTTGCGGATGTCTCGGTTGAAGCGATCAGGCAGACGAGGAGGAAAAGGAGTAAAAGCAACAAAACGTTACTTATTTCTTATTCTTTTATGGATAAAATAACGCTCAGTATAGTTCGTAGATAGAAAGAAAAAGCGCGACAAGTCGCGTTTCCTGCTTTTCACAAGCGCGGCGAAATCGTAGAGAAGAACGTTGGAACACTTTCGTTGAAACCGGATGTTCTCTATAAACGGTCGCACGCCGCACAGAGACATAGTCTTTGACAACTTCCGTGCACGTAATTCGAGCGTAGAGTTGCAAGACGCGTACATCGTACAATGTACGTAGATAGAACGCGAAATCGCTGGAAACAATCGCGACCGCCTAAGCGTGTACCGGTGGGTAAAATTAGTCGAGAAACTATGGAAATGTAGCTTAATCGATATCCGGTGGTTGCGATGGAGCACAGAGGAGAGCACCGACGACAACGGATCATATTCAAACGGAAGTGTGCGGCTTACGGAAGACAGTTTGGAATTTCATCCGTGTTCAGCTCCGGAACTTACCGCGCGCGGGTGAAGCGCGGCTTAAATGTTCCCATTGTGCCACCATTCAGACGTGGCAATTAGTTTCCCACGTATTTACGCTACGATTCCAACGAGAACGTTTTCGTATTGTTGAAAAAAGAAGAAGAAGAAAAAAAAAAGAAGAAAATTGACGAGGAGATGGGACAAAATTGCGGGGTGAAGCAAAAAATCACCACCTTTGTCTTTTTATTTGGCTTTGTAGCTAAACGCGTGCCTTTCGGTTTTTTCTTTTTGCAGTTTTTCGAGATACAGTGTGGCTTAGGTGAGAGCCAAGGGATTATTTGAAACGAGGATTTACGGGGCACGGTGTTTTCGTTTGAAAACTGTTTTACGGTAGCGATACGCGTGATTGAAGGTTTTGAAATCGAAGAACGCCAGATGATAGCTGTAGTTCAATTGTCTGTTGATCAGTTGTAGTTGCAGGCGATGTGATTCGAACGTAAAGCTGTTAATTATTTTAAACATTAGTAGAGGAAGACTGTAAGATTGAATATGAAATGTAGGATAATGAATTTATTCGATGATTTTCGATTTGATATTGCAAGAAGTACAGATTATTTTAAACATTAGTAGAGGAAGACTGTAAGATTGAATATGAAATGTAGGATAATGAATTTATTCGATGATTTTCGATTTGATATTGCAAGAAGATTATAGATTTTAATAAATTTTTCGACGATCCTCCTTATTAACGAGAACGATTTTGGTAATTAAAAAACGGTGGTAAGAAAGAAACGATCCTTCGTAAATCACTTTTTTTTGCCTTAGATCGTTCGTTTGAAGCGTGTAAGAAGTCTCTGTACCATTGATTAATCGTTGTAAAAAAAAAAAAGTTTCGAACTCTATGAGAAGAAACTGTCACACTCTGTTAGAACCTAAACAGGTTCCGTGTCCTCGTGAATCGTATAGCACGTGGTTAATCTCGTTAGGCTCGTTACGAAGCCCAAAACATCTTCACGACATCGTCGATTTTGACAAACTTCCGTATAATTTTCATTCCGACGAATCATTGAAACTCCTGGGTAATTATAAATTTGAACAAGGACCATTAACCAAGGACGTAATAAATTAGTTTATGGATACACGAATATCAAATGGAAAATTTGAAGTAAATTCTCCATTATCGAACACCTATTTCTGCAACGAGCGAGTGTTACAAAAGCTGGGATAGTTATATACATTTCGCATATTTCCGCGAATAATTATATTCCCCTTTCAACGAACTCTCGGCACTCGCACTCCAAGTTCATAACGCTGGCGGCTCGCGTTTTAACCTTTTGCGCTCGATGACCTTTCCAGCCGAGCGGAGCAGCAACTCGAAATGGTTCTGTAGCGAATATGCGACGAATGCCTAGTTTTTTTTTTTTTTTAATTATTAATAAACGTTTATTGAACCAGATGTTATAATTTACAAATATACACCCCGTAATAAACGATGGATTATAATTAGTGAGTAGTTTTGGCAGGAGTACCGTCTTGTAGGTAACGTAAAATGATTTTACGCGAAAATTATCCTAAAAACGGGCTCGATGTAATTTATAATCGCATCTTGAAGCGTAACGCTTAACGCTTCTTAACGAAAAATATAAAGAGCCAAGGAATCTATTTACGAACCAATATTGCGCTCTCATAAATTGGAAAGGTCGAAATTTAGCATAAACGGGCACCGGTGACTCTCGCTCTCCACTCGAGTTGCCTCGCGGAACGCCGTAGTGACTGAGAGCCGTCTCTCGAGCGCCATAGGGTTAATAACAATATCGAATCTCTCACTCTCTATCCCTCCGGATGTATCTTACGAATGTGCTTACCGTGTACATATATACCGTGTATTTTGATACGCTTGTTTGCATCGCCCCTGCTCAATGGAATTCTCAATTTAGCCCAGCGGACACGGCCAGACGTTCATGAACACCCCGCTATCGCATTCCTCAAACGATGAACCACCGTCCCTTCGAGTGTACGATGAATTCGCAGCCTCGTCGAAGAAACATTGCGTACAATCCGCTACGCCGTCTTATTATACACTTTTTAATGGCGGAAACGCGACGTTGATAGAATTAAGTAACAACAGTGTAACAATAAGTACGCTTTAGGTATGTACAATAGTTAGCGATTTTGAGCAAGCATTTATGGAAAATTGGTGTAAGATTTGAATATCAGCCGAGGTATGTACATTTGTACATAGGCTTATTTATCTCAATTCCAATTACCGAAAATGTATTGATTGGAAGTGCTGGCTGGAACTCCATTAATTCGAGCTCCGTTTATTGGAACTTGATTAAATTGGAACTCCATTCGTTGGAACTGTATTTGACTGGAGGCCCATTAATTGGAACCCTGTTAATCGCAAGCCTGTTAATTGGAACTCTATTAATTGAAATTTTATTTATTAAAGTTTTATTTATTAAGTTTTAATTAAATTGGAACTCTATTAATTGGAGCTTTATCGATCGAACCCCCCCCCCAATTATTTGAATTCCATTAAATCGGAATTGAATTAATCGAAACTCGGTTCATGAAAACTCCGTTGAAACGCAACTTTAGTTTTAACGTCAGATTAAATTAATTTTAGATAGTACTGCCGTCGATCGAATTCACCTATGGTAACGCGAAATGCGCTATTGTTCAAATGAAAAACACAGTTGATATAAACTTCAGCTGTGGGAAGTGTTTACTCCACAGCGATTTCAAATAAATGGAATTCTACTATACGAGATTGTAGCTATCATATTATTCATCAACCGGTTAAATTGATTATGTTATCTGCGGATCGATAGGTTTATTTTATCTTTTCATCGAAGATATTTGTAACCGTCACATTGAAGATCATGAATGAATAAAGAGTTCCAGGTTTATATGTCTATTTTTATATATAATAAGTTATATTAAATTAAATTATATAGAATTATATATAAAATTAAAATTCTATATTATATGTCTATCCGGTTATATATGTCTATTAATCTCTAATAATTATATTTACTATTCATCATCTTCTAAATTCAGAATAGTGGGAATTGTAGAAAATTAATAATAGTCTGCTCTGTCTGTACTCTATTTTATTCGTTCAACCAAAACGTTTTAAATCTATTTTGAATCGCAAGTGAATAAGTTATGGGAAAGAAACAATTGCAAACTATAATTCAACTTATGATGAGGTTATTTTAGTTGTTAAAAAATTCAACGAAATAACGTATTAACCATTTGATATACGTTTAATACTGTTATAATCTTTTGCAATCTATTTCCTAAAAAAGTCTTCGCGTTTCTTCGTCAAAAAATTGTCCAATTTTCAGAGGAACGAAGCTTCAGCGTATTTTAATTATTTAAAACGTACCAACGCGAGTATTAACCCAGATCTGTCAAAATCTTTTCTCTGCTGGCTTTTAATTTTTAACGTAACATAATTTTTCCTTTATTATTTTACCTTTATTTCGGCAAAAAGATGTCTATCTTATTCGCAAGTATTTTGATAATACGAACAATGGTTCCAAAAATAGAGAAAAATAAAATCTCGAAGAATGGTAAGTATATCTGACTTAATAAAATTATGAAAATTTTGAACGAGAAAAGAAGCACGCAATCCGGTAAAAAAATGTCCAAAATACCATTAAATACACACATTTTTCTAATCCTAAAAATAATCGAAAAACTTTTCGCAGCAAGATTCGAATACTGAAATTTAATTTCTCCGATAGTAAAAAAAAAAAAAGATCTACGATCCGTTTGCATCCTCCGTCGCGAGTGTAGAAACGAATTAAAGCAAAGTGCGCGGTATGCGTATGTATTTTATTTTGAAACGGCGTTTCGAAATTAGATTTCGAAGACCCAGTCGTCAAGACAGACTCGCACGATCGAACGACGATTAAAATTCTGCCGAAACGTAAGAAACCTGTGCGAGGATCGCCGGAACGGAAACGTCCCTTCGATCGAAGCACACGCCTACAGAAAGGTAGCAAGGCAGCCTTCTAAACTCGAGTGTATGTCATAGCTGAAAGACACACTGTGGACAGACCCCGATAAAAACTTCTATCTCCCTAGAACGTACTAGTATATTCTTGGTCGGAGAGATATAAGCCGTTTCTAATTAAATGCTACGCGGGCAGACTGTTGCTGGTTCTTTCTCAGTGGTCCTTTACGTCCTCTCCGCACGCGTTTTCTCGTGGATCAAAGTTAGACGAACGCGGAACAAGAACATCGTGAATCATCGAGAAAATCGATGGCTAAGAAAAATGTCAGCGCTGTAAGGAAAAGATGCTTTGGTTCTTTTGTAACACGTTGGACTTTTTGTCGGTGTCCTAGGTATTTTTCCCCTTTTCTTTTCGACGCAAGTTAGGCAGGAATTTTAACGGCAACAGGTAGAAATTAACTTTTTTTTTTTGCAAATATTTACGTACAATTTGCAAACGCAACGGAAAGGTGAATTTTTCTTTGAAATTTGCCTCGCCGCTTCGTCAGAAAGTTGAAGCTCGTTATTTCACGTGGTCACTGCCGTGTAAACTTCGTTCCTACATAGAGATATCCTATTTTAGAGGCACTCGGAAAGCCCGTTTTAGACGGAAGCCTTGTAGTCAAATTGCTTGTTTCTGGTGGCTTCGTCGAGCCACGTGCCAAATGTTCATACGGAACTCGCTTCCCATCATCTCTCGCTTCGTGGCTTTCTTACTTTTACCTAAAACTTTTGCCTAAACAAACTGCGACTAACGCGGTTCGCGCGGTAAAACGCCAACGATTTATAGTAGCTTTTTCAAACTTGAAATTTCTGAATGTTTTCTACGCGCCGTGGATCTTTCATGACGATAATCTAAGCATATTTTTTTAACACCTTCGCACATCGTTACGTGGAATTTTGATCGTAGTATCTATGACTTCTTTCACGTTCTTACATTTTCCTAATTCTGTCGTTTTCTTACCCCTTACGTTGTGCAAAGGTTGTATTTCGCCAGGTTGCTAGTTTCGTAATCGTAAATTCACGATTTTTAGAAAATACCGCGATAAATAAAGATTCGATGCAAATGCCATAAAATAGTCGCCGTAAGGTCGGCAGACACGGAAATGAAATTTTTGAAATAGCGAAGTATGAATAAAGCATATAAAGCGAGTTTACTAAGCAATTATTCCGGACATTTCTCGGGATCGCTTGCTGTCGACAGAGCGAGAGAAAATCGCACAAAATATTAAGCACTTTAAATTAATCTTAACAATGTACATATATTTACATTGCGATTATACGATATTTAAATACATTGAAATATTTTACATGATTGTGGTGTAACGTAACAACGTAAATAAAAGAATGTTCTGGAAAACATAAATGTACTTGCATGCACGTCTTTCGAAGCAAATAATTAGTCGCTGTTTAAGACTGTTTTAAATTAGACCGACCGAGTTCATCGAAATTAATGGATATTAAAATTCAATTAAAATAATTCAGAGTTTCTTTGAAAAACTTCCTCGAAAAACAATCTCACCCTCGACGACCCTCCCACTAAATCCAACGAGACAATTAATTCTCCTACGTGACTCGTTAAACCCGAAACACCGCCATACATCCGCCGAAACGATGGTACACGTTTCACCAACCGCTCAGATACTCGTCTTACCCGGAATCGAAGTTCCATCTCCAAGTTCCAGCTCCGTCAGCCGCTTGTCATTCACACCTACGTACATCTAACTGAGAAATTCATGCACCCTCCAGCCACGGTTGCAACCCAATCTAATGAAATTCCAAGAGCCAGGCTCCATTTGCTTAATTGCTATTAATAACGGAACACCTTTCTCCGGTCAACGAAGCGTACACAGGCGGATAATCCGCGTACACTCGCGTCGTTCGAAGTTTCGTCGGCTTGGAAAACCACTACCCTATACTCCGTTCGCATTAGCGCGTGTAATTTCGGTTTATGGAACCGGCCACAGCCCTTCGACCACTTCATTATCCCGTCACGTTATATCGAGCTACTTAATTGCGAGAGTTTGTCGACAAGATTACAACGAAACGATCCCTGGCCGCGACATAATCGACGAACTTTCGAGACGCCGATTTGATCAAGATCCACCCATATACCGATGAACCGAATCTTATCTGCTCGTTGTTCATAAGCTGTTGCTGCAAGCAATCTCGTCTAATTTTTTGTTCGTAAACCATTGCCACAGGCTGTGTACATGGACTGGCCAGTAATTACGGTATAATCGACAAGAGAGTGATTCTAAGCGAAAAAACATATGGCGAATAATGGAATAGGATTGCGCTTCTCGAGGAAATTAATTTTACACGCGATATGGTAAAAGTAAGAATAACAAAACTGTTCGATAGACGGTGGATTTCTTCGCGACATCGTGTTTTTATGAATATAAGTAAAACATAGAATTTAGATGGCAGCTTGTTTCACTTATAAAATGCGACAACGAATATTCCGCTTTGAATATTTTATATATTGCGCGTTATCTTACGCGTCTTTAAATTTCCTATAAATGCATACAAATCCGTAATCCAGCCATTAGAATATCAGCGTCGCAAATAATCGGAATATTAAATTTCAGATTGGTCCCAAAATTAACTTTCGCCCGCTTAATTTGCAAGTGTATAAACAGGTGTTTCGCTATCAGAAGAAAATCATCCTAATATACGAGTATATGTAAATCGAATGGATCAAAAGTGACCCAGCCATCGAATTGGCGACGGTTAATCGAGAAACTTTCGGAACTCGACGGTTGAAGGGGGTGGAGAAGCGTCCAGATCGTCGACCGTCTTTCGTGTCTCTTCGACGTATCGGTTTCGAATCCAATCTTCCGTCTACGATTCCTTTGACCTCGCGAAAACGACGTAACATCGTCCCCCCTCCCTCCTCCACGCCCGCTTTTGAGAACTCCTTTGTTCTCGGACGAAGACGACCGATTTAAATACAGTAGGGAACTCGATTATGGGGATGCGCTCGAGCGCGCGATTCCAAGATACTCGGGATCGTGTGTGTCAGCAGATGGAGGAGATAGAAAGTTCTTTTGAGATACGATTCGAGGGAAATGACGCGTGAGATGTGACGTTCGAGGGTACGGAATGGATTTCATTTGCAATTTGTTTTTTTTTTTTTTTTTAGGTGTCATTAAGGGTTATTTTGATCGTTTGTAGAATTTTTATGGTTATTATACTAGATCGATAATTTTGGATAACTTACGTATGAGTTGTCTTATATAATTACGCAGTTATTCAATACATAATTTACTGCAATTATAAATCGAGCTATGCATCGTTATACTTAGTAATTCATTAATTAACGTAAGAAGAAATAATGTCTTAATTCTCGACTTCTTATAGGGATTAATCGTTGCCTGTAAAACACGCGTATTTTCGATATACAGAGAGAGCCTACGATTCTGTACATATTTGAAATTCTGTGAATCTCGTGAAATCGTTTGACTAATTCTAATCGGGGGATTAAAAAAAAAAAAAAAATAAAAATTATACCGTACGAGATAAACGGTGATGAAACTGTTTCAACGAAAGGTTGTCAGCTCGTATTACGATTAATTGATCGGCTTATTAGCGTGCACTAAGGGAAGGAAATTAGTCGATTACGGGAAGACAGGTTGTCGATATCTCAAATATTAATTTCGTTAAAAGTTAAACTGGAGGTATTTCGATATTTCCTCTGTATTCGTTACAACGTAACAATACAGCTGGTGAACAACGCGATTTCCTTTGGTAAAAAATTCCATGTAGCGCGCCTGACTGTTCAATTAATTCCGGTAGTCGGTAGCGTTGCACGTTCCGATATGCAAAAAGGAAATAACTGAACCGTATTTTATTTCACCGATTCCGGTAGCAATTTGTTTCTCTCTCGTCCAGCGTCGGTCAAAATGAATTAAATCGAAACGAAATTCACGATCGCTACGCATTTTCATTTTAACATTAAGAGCGAAAATGCAAAACACGACGTTAGCATTAAAGGATTATCACGCTCATTATAAACGAGATTATGCCGTTTTCACATAATTTTCACGTGCATATTTCCTTTTATTTCAACTACATCCCTTTCAATTTCATTTTCACCTTTTTCGATTCCGAGATGTATTGAATATTTAAATACACTGTCAAGCTGTTTGATTTGATATTTTATAGCACTTTTCGAGGTAATTTACCAATAATGTATTATATATCAAGAAAAAGAGAAATACAAACCCTTAAAAGCTACGCAAAGCGATCATTATCGAGACAGATGGACAATTTTTCAAGAAAGGACACGTTCTGGTTAAATCTTCTCTAACTTTTCCTACGAATTTTCCAAATAATCTAATACCTATAGCGAAACGTACAGGGAAACTTAAAGCGAGAATACCTCACTATATTACCTTACAATATCGACTTACTCACAAACATACGCCTACCTACGTCTTTTACTATTATCGTAATTTGTATTTCCTTGCCTGTATTTTTATCGATTTGATCAAATTTTAATCGATTTTCATTTCACGCAACATACGTGTAAAAGGTTTCAAATAAATATCGTGCCTTGAAAATGTCCACTTAGATTCTCATTGTGCGTACGTGTCAAGTGGTTAACTCGACATTTTCCAAAACCACTGTTCGTTTTTAAACGAAAAGAGTCGCCGAAGAGTAAAAAGAACAAATTAAAAACCAAATGAAAATTGAAAGAAGCATCGATGGGGAGGCTTCCCCATATAAAAGAATACAAGGGTGTCCAATATCGATAAACAGGCAGCGATGTTCGGACCGGCGAATAAACTTTGTGAAGTTCGAAACTCGGACTCGTTCCGCGCGTCACTAGGGAGACGAATTTCCAATCACGCAACGAGTACAATTTTGGATTTCAAGGTTCTCGCGTTTCTCAAATCTCGAGTTTCCATCGCTCGTTTCTCCCTACTCTCTCTCTCTCTCTCTCTCTCCCTCCTCTCTCCCTTTTCCTCCATCGAAACTTTACACACAATACACGGTCCATTTTCATGCTCCATCCGGATCAAAACTAACAATCGCCGGTAGTAAACGCAACTTCCGCGGAGAATCTTGGCAACTTGGCCTGACAAGTTTACGCGAAATAGCTAGCTCCGAAAATTTCGTAAACCCTCACGAGGTTTCTCTTTCTCCCTCTCTCTCTCGTTTTTCACCCTTACCCGGCCAATTCGATATCAGAATTTGATCAAATCCTCCCTCCTCTTCTTATTCGGCCACCCTCTGTTTCCAGACCCTCGGCAGATCGAATTCTTCCAGCTCGTGTGTCATGTCGCCGAGTTTACTCGGCTCTAACTCCCGCTGCGCCGCGTGTACAGGGTGGCGGCGTAAGTAACGAAGCTGGGTTAGGTTCTGAGGTAGTAGTTTGCTGGGTTACACGTCCATTCGGTTGATAGGTTGGTAGGAGACGCACAGAGGGTGTTTGACGCGTGGGTGAAGGTAATAGGGAGCTAGAACTAGATGGAGAGGAAATCTTGGAATATACGTACGCGTACGTGGATGCATTTGGGAATAGAGGGAGGTGGTGGGTTCATTGAATGGCCCCTCGGGTGGCTGTACCAACAAACCCTAACTAACGTAAATAAGATGTCGTAAGAGGGTAGTGTCGTCTCTCTGTTTCTATCTTAAGGTTCTGTCTATTTGACCTGGTTTCTTCATCTTTTTCTATCGTATCGCTTCTTGGTTCGAGTTAGGTTTCACTTTCTTCTCTTTTCCGATCTTGCTTATCCCTCGGTTCTTGCCCTTCCTTCAATTTATTCTTAACCCTTATCCCCTTATCATTTGTCTATCTTCTTTCAACGTAATCTTTTTTGACTTCGCTCTCTTCGTTCCTGTTTCTTCAGTTTGTCCCATTATCCTTCTCTGTTTCAACTTTCCTGTTTCTCTTTCATTTTTCACACGCGTCTTCCGCCTCGAGACGCCTTCCTCCGAATATCAATTCGAAGAAGATCTCTACCTTCCTCCGACACAAACCTCGATCTACTCTCCTTTCCCTCTCGAGCTTCTCTTCCTTTCTCCCTGATCCTCAAACATTCGCCCCATTCTACTCCACTCTTCTCTTCCTTTAATCTCCCTCTTTCGCAAACCTTCTTACCTAATATTCCTTTCTCTTCCCTTCCGATCGCCAACCGTATCCCTTTATCTCTCTCTCTCTCTCTGTCACGCTGCTTCCTGATCCATCTTCGTACACCTTCCTTTTCGCCCCCTGACCGATTCTCAGGGTCGTTCCCTTACCCTCGAAGACGAGTCTGACGAAGCCCCGGGCCAATTACCGGATTTCTTCGCCAACCTTTCGAAGGGAATTGCACGGACCAAGGCGGATGGACGTCGTGTGCTTCGTCAGAGACGATGAATTCGCGCGTTCCGAGGGTCAGATAGCGGCGTCTTATTGTAAATACACGCGGGGTAGCTTCACGAACGACACAGGGATGAATCGGACGAATTTGTAAAACGATCATAGGATCTTTCGGATAGCTTTGTGTACGATTGAATACTCGTCGAATGAGTTTCGTATAACATCATAATGATCGAGGGCGCCACGATGAGTGGGCGGTTTCCCCAGCTATCTTCCGTTGGCCTGTTATATGACGTAATAGTGGACGTGTTTCGCAGAGTCATAAATTATGGCGCAGTTTTTGGGGCCGACGACGTCCATTGTGACCAACGAAATATTGCTGCTACGGCGTGATATTAATGGCGTGTGATACATCGACAGAAAACAAAGTGGGAGAATTAAAAATGATTACGCGAGTGGAGGGTTCTGTGATTCTTTTTCGTTGTTCCATTTATTGCCTGGATGTTTAAGCGTCTTTAAGAGAGAAAAGCGATCGAAGAGTATCGATCATTTTTCCATGCATGTATGGTAAGTCACGTTTTCTCTTCTATATAGGGTGGCAACTTTTAAATTCAGCGAAATCCATCGGATATTTGATTTCATTGCGCATACATGGTCCGTTTTATAATTATATATTAGGTTGTCCCGAAAGTTTCTTTCCTTTTGTAGCTCCTTTCGTTTTGTATTTTATTCAGTTATCTACGATCCATTTTCTTCTATTTCTATTATTACGATCGTACGTGATTCGACAAAAATAATATAAAAACGGAGAATGTGGTGCGTCCGTTATTTCCTCAGAAAACGAAAGAAACTTCCGGGACAACCTAATGCAATTCATATTTAAATTACTAAGTCGCGCCTGTACAACGGGTTAGCTATATCCGAACTCGAACAGAAAATCCTGATTCCTTATACAAACAATTAAGATTTAACGATAATTGATATCGTTTATGACGAAGCTCATCGAGTCTCGCCGTAGTTTCAACCGGAAATTTCGTTAAATCACGAGATAATGGAGCAACGATAATGGCCATTCGGAGGTAGGCAAGCATCCGGGGAGATCATTACCACGAGCATCTCATTTATATAATCGAACGTCTGCTCTTCCAGCGTCTTATTAGTCATGCCTAAAGGCGTGTACCAACCATGTAAGAAGACGACAACCTTTCCGTTTTCTCTCCCTTTGTGTCACGTATTTCACTACTCCTCCTTTTGACTAAGCGATCCGGAAACGATGAATTCGCGAGCCTTATCACGACCATGTGCCGTTGTTTCCCTAAACGACTTCAACAAATAAGCTGTCCCGAACCAGGATATTTCCCTCTCACGGGCTTCGTAATCCTTGTTTCGAGCCCAAAACCTGTCTCTCCCTCTTCGTCGATCGCTGAACTTTCTTATCGCGAAACGAGAAGACCATAAGACCGAAAATTGGACTTTCCGTTTGAATCATCCTTCTCGTAAGCCCGAGGACGTTCCCCGAATTACGTACCGTCTGGTTCACTCGTTAACTACCTGACTTGCCTTGCGTGAATTCTCCCTGTGATATTTTGAACCTGATGTTCCATTGAAAACGTGTAGCGTTCTATAATAGGGAAAAATGACGAGAGATAGAAGATTTAATATTAAGAGATATATTTCTCGGCGTTTCGTGCGTGTTACCGGAGCTTTTTTTGTTTTTTTGTTTTATTACGGGAGTTTTTAGCGCGATTCTTTCCGACCCGATCTCTTCTTCTGTTCAACTTTTCCTCTTCTTTGTTTCAAGAAATCGACAACGCCGAAGCGTGGAACGCGCGTAGAGTAGGTTTTACAAAGACCGAAAGAGAAAAGAAGCTGTGTACTAACTTTGTAAAGTGGAACTTCTCGAGCGAATCGCGCGTCTTCTGAAATTGACTAACTCGTAGAACAATGTAGCTTGTGACATACACGGAAAGCGAGTAACTAGATTACAAACTGATAACATCGTTTTAACAAAATCTCTATCCGCCACCAATAAAAATAACTCCATTTAAAATAACGCAACTTAGAAATAAGACCGTCAGACGCCGATCACAACTCATAAAAGTCCCTCGAAGCGTCGCCTAAAACACTCTGTTCCTCTAACCTCGCAATCTTTCACGCTGCATCAGGCCAGTCGTCCAATATCAACCCACTGCGCTGTAAAAAGTATCTCGGAAGCGGTCTTCCGCTATGTAACGCCCCCCAATTTTTTTCTTCCCTTGATCCACCCCCCCCCTCGAAGCACTTTGCGAAAACGCGTCGTGAAAGTTGGATACTTTG
Organism: Bombus superbus; assembly: GCA_014737385.1. Classification (NCBI taxonomy): domain Eukaryota; kingdom Metazoa; phylum Arthropoda; class Insecta; order Hymenoptera; family Apidae; genus Bombus; species Bombus superbus. Next base: position 212,090 of record JACXIK010000024.1, read on the forward strand.
ATAACGAGAGTCTGGGCCAAGTCTCGATTCGACGCATCTTCCGCCTTAATTAAAGAAGTTTGTCTCTGAAGACGCCATTCCAATGGCGTGCAACGTCGGTATTTCCGCGTCCTTGATCGTACCACAGACTGGAAATTATACGCACGCGTAACTGGCTCGCTCCTCCTCGTCTCGTCCCACGAAACGTTTTCGCTTGCAGTTCGTCTCGCGAACGGTGTTGTTCCTCTTTCATCGAATTAATTACCGTACCGTGGTCCCACGAGCAAACAATGCTGTAAAGCGAGAACGACATCTTTTTTTTTTGTTTTTTGTTAACAAGCGTTCCATTTGACACAGTTTCAATTTTCGTAACGCGCGCCGGTTACGTCAGCCGCGAATTCGCATCGCGCGCAGCGAAACAGCCGGATGGCCGTGGCTTTTTCGGCGAATTGCCACGCCAACGTTGTTGACTGTTATGAGAATCAATTGTTCGAAACAGCGGTTGCTCTTCTTTGTCAATTTGACGGCGCGTTTGTGGATTTGCTTGCTTTTCCATGGAGTTTCCAACGGTTGGACGACGATTTTTAGCTTTTGGACAGGTAGTTTTGATCGACGATCGAAGGAAGCCAAACGTTGGGTTACGGCCGATGCTTAGAGGCTCGATATTCAGTTTTCTAATACGTCGAACTAAACCTAATATTAAAGTCTCGTATAGATCGTGCACGTGGCACGGATATCTCCCAAGCGAATTCATAATTTTAATTGCAATATCAAACTGTTATTAAACCAACACAGGCTAATCGAAAAGTCTCGTACGAGTCTTACGCGAAAGTAAAAAGCTAACGTTTAGTCGTCGAAGCAAATTGAAAGATTCATCGACCAACAACGGCTTTCTAGCGCAAACTGCAACGTTCCCCTGACAAATTGTTGTCGATCCTTCTGTAGACACGCGTAAAGGTTTAGTCGGCTAGCGACAAGGGAACGCATGCCTCTCGAAACGTTTCCTAGTTAGAGCAATTCCGTACTTTCGCTCGTCACGATTAATTAGCTTAATTCTGGCTTCCTGTTGTGCGTACCGGCGGGGCACCCAAGGATGGTTGCGTGTTACGCCGGCATAACCAGCCGCATTCCGGCGTCATAGTTGACGCACGTATGTCGTCGTAAAAGCACTCGTGGCATCCGCCAAGCGTCGCGAGGATGGGCGCCGCCGAGACGTCGATCTGCATTTCCGTGCTGTGTTTATACGTCCTCAGAGCCACACCACCACCACGTGCTTTCAATCGTTTGGGTAAGAAGGTTGGATCAACCGTTGCATTCATTCAGATCGTCTGCGGTAATGGTCTAACGAGAAGGATGACCCAATTGGTCGGATTTAATGTTATTCTCCGGTGGTTTTATCTTACAGTTATTTTATTTATAAATCTATTATTTCATTCGTGTCGTACGCGTTTTCTAATCCATGATATTTGGACGAGGTCAAATTTATCAAAATTTTACAATAGACGAAACGATTAGGTAATTCGATAAGTTTATTACTAGGTAATTCAAAGCGTTTGAAAGTTATTAGTACAATGGCAATTTAGTTACGATTAATACAATCTCCTTGTATCTTTTGCAGCTACTGAACACGCACGATTAACACTTAATTGTCCTTTTCGCGCTTTCTTCGAGCACATCTCACAGAAGCTTGTATGTAACAGTTTCACCTGAATATCGTGTCTTTTGAAAGCACTCGGAAGCGAATGGAAATTCGGACGAAGATACATCATCAGCCAGTTAAACGAGCGTACACGTCGAGCAGAAAGCTTATTTCGGTGCGTTCGACGCGTTCGCTCCTCGTCGCTTGTATTTTTTTAAACACTCCACGACCCAACACCGTGAGAGATTTCTGGAACTAAAGTTAACCGATTAAATAACACGCACATCGGTCTTCAACGATCTGGATCTCGCAAAAGCTCCGGGATACGTGTCGAGCTTTTTAACACTATTATATTGAACGTTATTTCAACATTATCAGCCCTCCTGCCAGACAGTTCACCGGTTCGCCAACCCCGTGGTCGGATCTTTCTAGAAAACGTTTATCGCTTTCCACGTACCCCGTGGGACATCGTGAGCTGCCGAGTATTTTCCGAGTCATCGGCTCCATGCACGCGATCCTCTACGGTGGACAACGACGATAGAAAGAGTGTCTCTTATCGTTAGAACCGCGCTAATGCCGAAGAGTATCGCCACTGAAAATCGTTAAACCTGATAATATTTCTGACCTCGACTATCAGCAATACGCAGTACAGTACGATACTCTTGGAAATGGATGGACGATTCGTCGACCTTGACGCGGGTATCTCCTCTATGAAGGAGTCGACTGTAACAGATACACGCGCGTCAGGACTCGTGGAAAGCAATCACGAGCTTGTTTCTTTTTCTAGACTTCTTAGAAACGTCTCTAACCCTAACTTTAACCCTTCTTTTACGTGGTGCAAAACTTCATAGGCGCCGACTAACCACGTAGATCCCGTGCCTCGTTCGAGTAACTCGTCGACGTGTCTGTGCTGCGCGACGAATAACTGGAATCGTTGCGATTAGAGTTATACGACTTGAAAACAGTCATGACTCACGATAATACATTGTGGCAAGAGTGTATGTCGTGTAACTACGCGGTGAGTCAGAGACAATTTTCTACAACCCCTGTAGGTACACGTAATCCGCTTTCCCTCTTTGTATTACGTTACTTGTTCTCTGCGATTGTTTCCCTTAAATTACTCCCGCGTATTTTTTCTACCTCTTGAAATAATAAATCTAATAGAAGACGTGTACTGTACAGCGAACTCGTTTCGCTATGACAGTACAGAGTGGCGAACTTTAATCGAAAGAATGGAAATGTTCTTCTACCAAGTTCAACTGAACTCAGTTTGCGATTCTCGGGCTGTGAATTATGAAAATTTCATATTTTTATCATCAAAGAGTAGAAGTTCGTTCCACGTAGTGAATATTACAAGGATAGCTTTACACTGAATATTTTACCTATATCGATATCGTTACGTGCATCTTGTAAATTTTCGCACCTTAAAATTGCTTTCGGTTTATATTTAACTACAAATGCATAAATATCCGCGAGGTGGTAATTATTGCTCGAGATAAAAATTCGATAGACTAGTACTAGATTTTATAGTGTGTCAAAACGCGAACGGTGTATTTTAAAGTTTTATATCACGGTAAAACGTAGAAATAAAATTTGTTATGCTACAATTGGTTGTATCTACAAGTACAAGCCTTTCCCTGTTTTTGAACGATCGTTACTTTGTGTACGATATTATCGTTAGCCTACGGATGCGTATACACATATGGGAAATTAAAGCTTCATTCACACTGGCGATGTACGGTCAGATCGCGTTAAGTCATAGTTACCGATCAAAACTGCTTACGTAAGTATGATCCAATAAGGGCACACAATAGGCGATTCGGTTAAGTCGCGTAGAAACATGTTGGCCGTGGTTAGCGATCAAGACCATGGTCAATAGTGGGGAAGAAATATGGAGGACGAGCGTTTATCGAATTTGTACGAAATTACAGCGAGCCGTATATATGATTTCAGTCGCAAGAAATATTGCGATATATCTGACAAAACGAAATTGTGGATCGAAATAGAGAAGATATAACACCGTGAAATAAAAGACACTGCGACAAGATTTTATTGTTTCTGATCGTGAATGCCTCGGTAAAGTCTCGGATTTTGATTAACCAGAAAGAATAGATGAACTAAAATCAATGCGAATCAGACTTTAAAATCCTGTCGAGGCAAACAATTTCTTCGTGCTTCGCAGGCAAACTGGCTTATGTACATCCGAGTTTAATCTTCTTTATTAGACTGTCCCAAAAGTTTCTTTCGTTTCGTAAGGAAATAATGCGTGCACCGCGTTCTCTGTTTTATATTATTTTTGTCGAATCGTGTATGATCGTAATAATAGAAATAGAAGAAAATGGATCGTAAATGACCGAATAAAATAATATAAAACGAAAAGAGGTTGTGCATCTATCATTTTCTTACAAAAGGAAAGAAACTTTCGGGACAACCTAATACTGTCGTAAGCTTCTAAGACATCAGAAAAAATTGTGAAATACTGAAAAAATCTCATTATAAACCTTATTATTTTAATTAAAGTCCATTTTAAAATATAAGATTTATTTTTCCTTTTGACGTTAACATCGTTATATGTCATATACGTGTTATGGAAATTTTATTTTTTAATCGTTAGTTTCCTTCTTTCGTGAATGAAAATAACATTTCGAAAAGAAGGAGGAGATGCGTCGTGCGACGTCATGATATCACAGAAAACAGACTCGATTGACGACATTTTTTCACCATACAATATGTGTACGGGTGTATAAGAGTCGTAAACCACAGACAATTTTTTTTCCACCCCCGTGATTGCTCTTTGTTCCGTGTCCGCCGTTATTCTCTCTGTTTGCGCACATTTTTCTGTGTCAATTTGCACCACTTTTTACCCGTTCTCGCCCTCTGTTGCTCCCCGTGTTTGCTTCAAGATATGGTACAAGTTGCCGCAATATGTTTCAACAAGCGTTTTGTATTCCCAAAGAGATTGCAGACACGTGGTATCGTCATAGATTTGAAATTGAGTATGTTTTTCGTTTTAATAATTAAATAACGACTTGTAAGCTTGCTGTCGTGCAATTTTATTTCATCATATGGATAATTTTGTCACGATTTTATCATCGAGCAATTCATTTATATCGGCCATAAACCTCTTGGTCTTTTTAAAACGTAGACTCGCGTCGAATCGCGCATAATAAACGAGCAATCGATCAATTTCCCTTCCTCGACAGCAACGCGAGATTCGCTAACCGAGATGTAAGAAGCTACGTTCGGAAAATTATTTATATTGCTCGTACTATGAACGAACATGCTACTACGCGTGTAGTATATAATACAAATAAAGCAGAAGATAAGATTTCACGCGCCAACAATTTCTCCCATTTGCAGTCTATCCCTTTAAAATTTCATTACGCCGAAGGAACTCGGCCTCGTTATCCCATCAAAATTAGCCAATTTCACACCAAGGCACGACACGACATCGAAAACGCGTCGTAAGCACGCAGATCGCCGCGAAAATAACACCACGTAATTATCAAGCGGATACAAGCGTGCGTTAGTCGAAGCGCGTTTAAAGACGTCTGGAAAAATCGGTGCCGATTTCCCGGGACAAGATGTAATCGCGTCGTTATTATAGAATTACGTGCAATTACCCGGCGCCGATTAATCCAGCGTATTCAGATCGCGTCGAGAAATTCCCCGTTCCTTGTCTTCTTAAAATTATACAAGTTCCATGCGCCTCTCCCTTTGAACGAAACCTCGCGTTAACGATCCATTTTGTGTCAGTCTAACGAGCGGCCGCGTCTCGATTTTGCCCGCAGCTTACGCGAAAGAGCCTTCCTTGGAGATCATGCCAAGCGGGGACACGCAGACGAGGCCAATCGGGTCCAGCATCATCCTGACGTGCAAACCGAAAGTCGACGACACCAAGCTGATCAAGGACATGCAATGGATCGACCCCCAGGATCGCGTGATCGAGTCACTCAGGTACGTACAATATAATGATATATTCATATAGGACCTAATTAACTAAATGTCACGTTAGAACTAATTTTTTATTTTTTTTTTTTTTTTTTTTTTTGGAACATACGTTGGCTCTTTGCTATTGTAAACGCGATGCTGTATATTCTCGTCTGGAAAGAGTGGATGATTTTTGTAACGGTGATCGCGACGATCGTAGAAAGTTTGCGAAGAATTGAAGAGGGTTGATTTTACGAGAGTACATTTTCAGAACAAATTACGCGCTTTTGACATCCGTTGCAGATAACTTCATTGTGCTTCGAATTGCGAACAGCTTCGAGTATCGCGGATAAATTGACTTTCGCGATTGGTGAATCGACGTGATTTTTGGTATTTCTAGATTTAGATTCGCTTCTAAGCGTTTACACCGTCTGAATGGATAGGACATGAATAGGGTAGCGGCAGAAAATTGTCTTCCAGATTGCGATTCAATCTCGCGGACATCGTAGAACTGAATCGAAGTAAAAGGAAACGAAAGAACGTCTTTTTTAAATTTCGCTACTTGAACCATCGTTCGTTCAATTATGAAAAATCAGTTGCTGCATTAATAACGAAAATGAAAAATAATTCCATAGAGAGAAATTCAAGCAATTCCGAAGAATTTTCGTTCAATTTATAAGCGTTTTAAACTGAATTTAAAGGGAATTGGATTCGATCGGATACCTCAGTCCGATTGATAAATAATATAAATAGTAAATTAATATAGTCTCGGTATGTTTTTTAACGTAGACTCGGTTCTAACTGTTCGTTCAATTTAAACGAAAATATGATGACAACATTGCCTATTTAAAATGATATAGTACGAACCAATTTGTTTCACTCAAGTAACTGAAGGGGATTACGTTCAATTTCATAGATGTAATGAATATTAAGACCTCGTGTAAGCATCGACGCTTGACGTGCAATCATAACTCAAGCGGGACGCTGCGAGACTGGAAAATAGAAAGAACAGTAAAAAGCGTTGTTACAACGCAAACAAACGTTTGTCAAGTCAGACGAGAATATACGAGCGAGGGAAGTTCACGCTTTTGAGCTTTTTTCGACAATAACAGAGCCACCTTTAGCAAATAATTGGAAGAAGAGTATAATGGATGTGGTGTAATTTATGGAGATTCAAATATTACGATTTTTCATAAAAAATCTCTGTCGAATATATAAAAGCAAATATTTTTCTTCTTCTATTTTCGTATGAGATTTTGCGAGAAAATTGAGAAAAGTGAAAAACGTATTCTTTCGTAAATTGCAATTATATAAAAATACGAACATGATATCTTTATTTCTTTACGATCGAATAAAATTTTAAAACGAATTCTTAGTTTTAAAAAAAATTGAAAAAATGTGCAAAGAGTGACACGATTTATTAGATTTTCAATACAACGCTGAAAATACTTTGTCGATAAAATTTTGTGATCTCTTTGAAAAATTTGTGTAATCCTTGTTATATTGGAGTTGCTATTATGGGAAAACATATACGAATAAATATGTAAAACATGTATAAATAAAGATAGAGATTCAAAAGAATTATACCTCGCCCAGTATACACGCTCAACTAACGTAACTCGCATTTTTCCCCATAATTTTTTTTTTTTTTTCTCTCTGTGAAAATAACACACGAATAAAGACACGATCGACACATCGCACTAATTTAACGAATTTCTGTCACTTATTTTGCACACAGACTCGTCGTCTTGCCGATGGAAAGGCGAGTATACAAAACTCCATTCAAGACTTTTATACACGTAACCCCGTAGTGTCATTGCCAATCCCTCTCTGTTCTCCGATAGTCGTCCCCCTTAAATTAAACATACATGTACCAATGTATAGATAGAATTTCTATTCACCAAAATTATCGTTAGAAGACATTGCATTTTCTTTGTACGAATACACAGCCTCACGAAAGTATTCCAACGCTTTCAACTTGATTATTATTTATAATCACCAAGTCGTCTCTCATAACAGCGCCAATATATTGTGAAATGTTTCATATAACGCAAACAATAAGCGCATAAAAGTTTCCTACGATAGGTATTCAAATACTTTCATGAGTCGATATATGCAAATACCTGATAGACATCATCGAGCAACGTGCACACACACACACACACACACACACCATGCAACCATCAACCCCATGCCCTTACTTCCCCGTGACTGATTTACGTCTACTACAGCCCCTCTATGGAGCTCTTAATTGCTGCAGGTCAGGCCGCGAGCTAAGCGTTGCTCATTAAGCCGTTCAGGAAAAGTTTCCGCCTTCCGTAGCCAAACTGACTCGTATTTGAATAGTTAAACAGAGCCGAACCCACTGCCTCTGTGCCACGTGTACCGTGCCATTCGTTGATATAAGAAAACCCATAGCCATGCTATTTAGAAGTTAAACAACGCGACGCTCGCCATACGTCGTTCAATGATAACAACGGCCACCTGAGCAATTATACGCTTCTACCGGACTGCGATGTTTCTCGGAAGAATCGGGATAGGTGGTGCTGTTCGTGGAAGCAAAAGGGAAATTTCACCGAATAAATTGTAATTATTGAATCGTTCGAAAGGATATTCTACCGCGCGCTTGAAATTAATTCGATACTCGAGGTCACTTTTCTCTTTTACGTTGCGGATACAGCGGGGGAGAAAAGGATAGTAATAGAAAAGTTGACACGCGTTATTTCTTTGGTACAATTTATTTATAGCGTAATTGTGCGTATTTTGGATTAGCATTAAAAATAACTGGAATTTTTTAAACTTATTTTTATTGTACGTTATTACGCTATTTAAAAATAGAATGTCAACTTTCATAGTACCCTTCCTCGTCACATTCTCCCGCTACTCGATAATGTATGAAGGGTCCATCGGAATAAGGGAGAATGTCAAGTTGTGACATTTCTCGGAAAATGCAAACTTACTTTTCAATATACGTATAACGTCGCAAGTTCGTATTTTCTCACACGTCCGAACGAAACATCGTTCTATTCTGCGTCGTTTTCAACTTTCACCTATGACCATAAGTGATAATAGCAGTACGTTAAACTCTACAAAATGTAAAGTATTCGTTCCCCGATCTACACCTCGGTTTCTTACAATTACCGTAAAACTCGCAAAGCTTAAACCCGCAAAGCGACGCTTCCTATAATAGAAATTCCAAAATTCCGATTATCTCGTCAGCTACGATATATATCACGTTCTTTCTTCTTCCGGTCTGGTCCTCGTTATCCCGCATCATCCGCGAAATAGAAAGGGAAAGTGACCTTGATGATTATGTGAATGACGATTATGATGAAAGTGACCATTCGATTAATTTGAAGCGTGTGATAACAGTAGTACGTAATAATATCACAGGGCTTAATATCGGAAAAGTACACTTTCCTGTTGCCCGACTCGCACAACGCTGGTTCAACGAAACCATTCGTCGTGTATTATACATTTGTGTACCCATTCGTTGATCGCGTGTAATCGTGTCTTCCGTGCGATCCTGCGCGTTTACCGACGAGCATCGAGGATCTATCCTTCCATGGCTAAATAATGTATCGCGGCGTGCGTCTTGCAAATATTGAACTCCGCGATCAAACAATCCAACGAGCGTTAACCTCGGTAACTGATTCGTCGGATCGCGTGTTTGCTCGATTACGCGGACCCCGAGTGATTTGCATAATTATGTCCGCTCGTCGCGGCGAGTAATGGCCGATAAATTCAGCGCGGAACGCGTGTACCCGCTCGAGAACCGTTTCATTAATCGTACTTACGGCCCGTGTTCACCGATTAGGCAAGAAGAAAGGGTATTATTGCATTATCGTTCGACTAACGCTGCTATCTGCCCTGCATCGTCGCGTAATACACCGCAGCTCGAAAGTTCGTGGACACTTGCTGGTTTTTCAGGCAATTAGCGATTTAGACAGGAAATTGTAAATAGAAAGATGGTGGAAAAATGATACGAATATTATGGAAATATTCAGGATAGCTTTGTACTTTATTATAGATTATATTATACGCGATTAAAGAAATGCAACTCGAGCAGAGGTTTGTCCAATGAGAGAGAGAGAGAAATACTTTGTATATTTCGTGCATTTTTACGCGCACTTTTACACCTTCAAATTTTCCATTAAAGGTAAATTCTTCATTTGTACGTTTAATTTACAATAATAAACGTTGTGGCCACCAACTTGCAAGCAGCGCTATATACACACGTACTTTTATTCCGAATGTGTTCTCTGTTCTCGCCCATTTCCTGTCTTTCGTTTTTCTTCTCTCTCAGTTTCCCGATTCCACGTGCCACTTCTCAGTGTACCGTAATCGTCCGTAAAATGTTCTCTTTTTGGTTAACTGTGCTTAAGGTGATCTCACGGATGTTCGTGGAAATAGGGGTTGAGAAAAGGTTGGAGTTGAGTAATCGGGATACGTGGCTGGTTGTTACAGGCTGTTACTATTTGCGGTCGAAGGTGATGTTGGACTGTTACGTGGGTGAAGGCTTAACGAATGCTTGTTTAACGGAGAAACACGTACGCTACTGACAGAAAATTTGCAAGTAGTATAGCTCGTATAGAATTCTCTAAACCAACTATTTCTTATAACACTGATAAATTGTAATTTGGAATTTACTTTGCACGATGTACGATCGAAGTAATATAGAAAGATGTAGATGAGCCTAGTCCTATTATTTATAGTATTCGTTAAGCGCTGTCAGCAAGAACCATATTGCGAAAGAAACCAGATATCGTTACAGGCCTTCAGATTTATCCCAAGAGCCTTGCATACAAAACTTAAATGCAATTTCGAGATAAGAGAAATCACACTTTTACGCTTTGATTATTTCTATTACCAACGCGATCCGTCCGTTTGAAACGATGTTTTAGAAATATCGATCGTATTCGATACTCGACATGCAAGACGCGCTCTTTCGTATGGGACCTTAATTTGATGGAAGATACGTCTACGGGGACGCGTTTCTAGCTATAAAAATATAAAATGTACCTAACTTACGAATAACTCGTTGACTATCGATCGATCGAAATAAAATATCGAATTTCAAAACGATTCCAACAAGGAAGAAACGAAATAATGACCAATTTCAACGCAGACCCAGCTAGTACCGTAACCCTCTATCACACCTGAACCTAACAACCGATCGAACCACGGATCAGCATCATCGTTATTTGTATCTGTACGTTTCTCTCGCTGTGAGATCACCAATCTCTGAAACTCGCATTTCCTAATCGAAAGGATTCATTAAAGCGTGTATCTCTAGCGGAGCTAACCACTCGAATTCGTATCGGAGCTATTCATTACGACACGATTCAGCGTCTCTCCCTTACCAGAACCTTATCTTCGAGCCAGTATCCTGTCATGCAGTGTTGTTAAATTGTGTGAATCCATGTGAATGCGTCTCGTTTGTACCAGTTTCCCAGGTCATGCACAACACGAAAGACGACGAAATTGCTGGCTGTCCGCGTTCACCAGCTTAGGATCCAGGTAGAACCAATCTTCCGTCTCTGAGATAGGTCTTGGTTCGATCTGGCTCTTACGTCGAATTAAGGTCGATCGATTTGCGAACCGACTGATCCTTGGAAACCAACAGCCCATCGATTCGAATTCGACGCGGCACTGTGCTCTCACCGCGTGTACAGCCCCGCCTCGTAACGATATTTCACCGATATCGGCTCGGTGTTTCGCGTTAGAATACGGATTAGATGTTTTGCCAACGATTTATGAGCTGCGGCGCGAGTCTCGAATATTTCGGCTCATCTGAGATACAGGAGATACACGGCGGTACAAAGTGTTACCTTGAGAGTATCGTTACTTTCCTTTGTTTTAACCATTTGACGCTCAGATCTTGCGTTTCAAACGTTGCTTTATATATATTTTGTAGTATTGTAATCTTTTAACGCTGTTATAGAAGAGAGCGCGTCATTCACGTCAGGAACGCGACGCGTTTTATTTCGTAGCGACGAAGCGAAGATCGGGTGAAAAGTAGCTTTTATTCCTAACCTAGTTAGAAGATTAGTTAAGTTCGTTTATATAAATTGACAAAGTAATAAACTTTCCTAAAAGAGTTTCTGCTACGTGTTCCAACTGTTTTTGAAGAATCAAGAATTTATTACAGTTTATATAACGTGAACGTTAAATGGTTAATATTTATTCTTCCTTCGCTCTCATAGCGACTCATTCTAATAATAAACAGTGTTATCGTACAAACGTTTTGATAATAAAACACGAGTATTTTGTGGAAGAAAGAAACGATACTAAAAGGCACGTGTGAAACGTGTGTCGCAATTAATAGAGTATCGATTGGTATCGATCTCTGAGTTTACTCGCGAAACACCGAGCCAATTCTTCTATTCACTTTGCAACGTTCCACCTAAACACATCGTTCATCGTCATCACCATTATCGTTATAGTATGTTATCATCGCTAGAATGGTTGTGTAACGTATGAAAAAGTCGATGTAATAATAACGATTTTTAATTATCTCGTGTAGCACCCCGGGTCATTCGCAGCCGCCGATGTACACGGAATTGCTCCAGGACAACAGCTTGTCTTTGTTCTTCAACTCTCTGCAAGAACAACAGGCTGGGAAATACACGTGTAAGGCCACTTACGCGAATTCGATTCAGCTGGAGAAGTCTGTGACGATCGATACCATAGGTGAGCAAAAGATTCGAATAAAGTTCGATCTCAAACGGAAAAATTCGAAATGCAAGTTCTTGCCATTTTAACTTCTCGATTTGAAACATTTCGTCGCGTCTCTGGGGAAAAAGCATTACGTCCGTTCGAAGGAAGTTTCAACAGATTCGAACGAAGTGTTGTACTTTTATATCGCAAATATTTAAGCCTCCAGACTTGAAACATCGAGAACATTTAAAGGTTTCCATTCGATTTTGATTAAATTTTCGTTCAACTCGTGTAGCATAGGAAACGTTAAAATCTTTCTCTGTTCAATTTCTCGAATTCTACGGGCGTTCCAGCTACAAAAATCCCAGAGGTTGTCAGACGTAAAAATCACATCCAGACGGAAATCTCGTTTACAAACGTTATTTTTCTTTATCCGTGTTGTACAGCGTGTCTCGCAAAAAGTGGTACAACAATTTACATATTTCACAAATGCAAAGAAAATGCTTCGTACAACATTTCCTGGGATCTGTTTAGAGACAAACGAAAAATGTTCGCCAGATGTCTGCGTGCACGTTTAAAAGAATTCTGTAGAACGAGATTTCCAAGCTTTAGTCTCGATAAAAAAAAAAAAAAGAAAAAAGTAGCGGTGTACACAAAAGTGTATCAAAGAGTAATTACTGTTTCGCAGTTGCCATCACTTGGGACAATGCACCGCCCAATCAATATCCTATTCTGGGAGAAGACTACGCTATTCAGTGTAAAGTGCGGGCAAGGCCCTCGCCCTCGGTCGACTGGCTGTACAACGGCGAATTAATTAAGACGAACGACCACTACATTATAGACACGTATGCTCTGAAGATCAAGAACGTTCAAGAATCCGACGACGGCATCTACACTTGCCGTGCTTACGTATTGACCACTGGAGAGCTGAGGGAACGACCTATTCGCGTCGAGGTGGGTATTCGTTCAACAGTCTTATTCCTGGACTACTGATATTTATGCGAATTCTATTTTGAAATTAAACGAGACCTCCTGTAACGCGATACGAATTCTTCGTTCGCGAACGTTTCTTTGATACAACTTCTTTTAAAAGCATTTCGTTTACGTCGATACTTTGCAAATCGAATTGTACGAGGGCAAATGACAATTTCTCAACGATAGTAGTATACCATATATACCGCCAGACATAGTATCGCGTTACATAAGGGTCTACTGTGTCGTAATTAGGCGTAGAGATTAATTTGGCACCTTGCCGACAATGCCGTACAAATCGAATCATAAATCGAAGCTAAATAAAAAATCAAAGAACGTCGAAAACGCGACGAAAGCACGTCGCGAGTACAAATTTGCGAAAAGAAGCCATATGAAGAACCCAGGCACGATGTCGAACACATCTAACGAGCAAGCTAAAGTACTAGCCAATTGTGATAAGTAAACGATACGGCAAACAATAGCTACTACACGTTCCAGGTAGAATCGAATATCAGACAGAATTTCGTCCATCCGTTCCCTTCTAGTTTATATAGCCAGCGCGATGCACATAGTTTCATCCCCCTTGAAAGGTTCGCCCGGAGTGGCTACGCCAATTATTCCCAATCCCAGCCATAATGTCGCCACAGCTATCACGGAACAGGTTTGCATTTCGTTTAACAGGTCCACATACGGCCGACGGTGGAGGAGTTCCCCACCCCGGTGGATGTGATCGAAGGGGAAGACGCAAACATACGATGCAAAGCTCATGGCAAACCGCCGCCAAAATTCACCTGGGTGAAATCGCTCACGCACCAGAATCTATCGAACGCCAATCGCTTTGGGGTGGACTCTGATACGGGAATATTAACCATCACGAACGTGAATCGCGAAGATGCGGGGGAGTATCAATGCACGGCGACAAATTTAGCCGGTGAAGCGAACACGAACATCAGGGTGAACGTGATCGTGAAGCCAAAGATCATGGAGTTCCTGAACAGTACCGTGGTGCAGGACAACGAGGCGAGTCTTGTCTGCAAGGCCTTTGGCAAGCCTCCACCTCAAGTCACTTTTAGGAAACTGACCGACGAGAAGCCGTACGTGAAAGGGACGCAACTGGACGACGATAGGATCATCCTGACGAACAGTGCCGACGACACCAACGGCGAAACGGTCGGTACATTGACGATCAACAAATCGCTCAGATCAAACGACGGACTGTATGAATGTATCGCTGAGAACGCAGGAGGCGAAGCGCGTAGAAACGGTCATTTAACTGTCGAATTTCCGCCATCGTTCGCTTCCATGCAGAACACAAGCTTTTGGTCATGGGAGCAGAAACCTGTGAACATCAGCTGCATCGCCGAGAGCATACCGAACGCTACCATTCGCTGGACCATGTACGGCGATCAGAAAATCGACAATGACAACATGATCAAGCAGCTGGGCAACGGCCCTCTGTCCACCCTGATGATCGTCCCGCTGGACAAGCGGTATTACACCACTTACAAGTGCATCGCGTCTAACAAGCACGGCACGCGGGAACGTAATATCGAATTGAGAGAGGCCACGAAGCCGGGAGAAGTGTTGCAGGCGAAGATGTCTGAGATCACCGCCACTACGATTAAATTCGATCTCGTGCCACCTAGCACCAATCCTGAACTCCCTGCGAGGACAATTACCGTGCAGTACAAGGAGGATGGGCAGACCTGGATGATGGCGATGAACAAAACGTGGTCTATCAGTGAGTAGAGTTCATTTTGAAGCTTTCGATTTTAAAATTGGTTATCTGATCATTTTTATAAATACGAGGCCTTTCTAAACTTGTCGCTCCCTCCTGTGTTCGCTACCAAAATTTCTTTCTACCATCTAATGGATAGTCGTGATTATACATTAACCGCTATTGATCCTTGCCAATCCGTTTGAATTCTTTATCCCTTTCTTTGCTCGTTATAGATTTTCTCTTGCGATTCAGAGAGTAATCGTTCACCTATGAGATTCTCCAATTATATAATTCTCCAATTTCATGGATAGTTATTCTGCGAAAGATCACCGTCACGCTACCAATCCGTGAACTAATTATTCCTTTTCTTATTTATTTATCAGGTCAAAGATAATCTCACTATATACTTGAATCATTATATAAAGAACTTTCATCTGAACTAATCTGAACTAAATCCTTTTTATATTTATTATTTGAATTTCCTTGTATCACCCAATAATCTTCCTAATCATACATCAAATACACTACCGTAAACATTTCTACGATGACAACTCTTACGCTTATCGTTAGCCAACTCTCTCTCTAAACTAGTTATCCCTTTCGTTGTTTGCAGATTCATCCTATGTCCTGGAAGATCTGAAACCGCAGACCTCGTACGAGTTCCGATTCGCAGCCAGAAACGCGGTCGGCCTTGGCAACTGGGGAGCCTACCATCGCGAAATCACGCCTGGAAGGACGTTCCCGAACGAACCAAAGATAATGACGTCTAGCGCAGAGTACGATGTGTCCAGGTTCAACAATCAATACGAGCTAACTTGGTTGGCGCCGGCCGATAACGGCGAGCCGATTGATATGTACCAGATCAAATACTGTCAAATAAAACGCGTTTCCGGCGAGTGGGAAGTGTTGGAGAATACCTGTCGAACAGAAGACATCAAGACACAAGGAAGGCTGAAACACTGGATCAAGAACTTGTACTCCGACACGTTCTACGAAGTGGAACTGAAGGCGCACAACGCAATGGGTTTCAGTAAGCCAGGCTCCGCGAAGTTTAAGACCGCCAGAGGTAAGTTTCTATCTTTTAACTCTCTCTTCTTTTTTTCTATCTTCTCTTTACACTTTTTTTCTTACACCGTTTTTAACCATACAGTAGCTCAGCGAAGTATTCGAATACTTGTGAGAACTTTTCCGCGAATGAATTCTCAAGAAGCTATAAACCGATCAACGCTACTTTATTAGATAAGAACGCGATTAGTATTTCGATTTTCAAGAAACTTAGTTCGTTCGTTCGTTGAGGGTTGACGATTTGAATAACGGTAGATCCTAAGGTAAATTTTTAAAGATCGTCCGATACATCGTTATTTCTTTGTAATTATACCGACACAGTTTGAAAGAAATCTGAGAATGTACGTAGAAGCTGGTAGATGCTTAGTGGAAGAATATACGTATCGCGTTTTGCAGAAACGACGAGTCAAATAGTCAATTATCCATTAATTTTCTACTCTACAAACGTTCTACCATATATACCACGTATATGTTTGCAATAAATACCTTGTAACATCATATGCATTTATATGCGTTAATAAAATCTTTTTAATGTTCTATATAATACATATAGTATATACGTAAGTCTCAAAATGTTGCATACGATGCATACAATATACGTATGCATAAAAAGTATCGTATGGTAAGTATTGGAATACTTTCGTGAGCCACTGTGTCCTCGAAACGTGTTCGTTTCATTCGTCATTTTCTTCATCTTCAGATATATATTTACATCGGTATTTCATTAGCGCCCTTTTTATATACATCAAGTCGTAATTTCTCTTTAAAATTATTACATTATATATATATGTGCACGAGGCTATTGCACCGATTGATATGTCGTCCTTTTTTTTTCATTTTTTTTTTTTTTACTTTCAACCCGACGAGAGAGACCGTTTACAAATCACTTCGCCTCTGTTTTTATTTTATTCACTCAAGGAGGAGGGAAAAGGGTCATTGAGGTATTTCGATCCATCGTCATTGCGTTCCTTTTCTTTTTTTTCTTTATTTTTTGCTAATAATATCTATAATTAGAGAAATATTTTTTATACGTAGACTTATCCTTTTTAATTGGCTAAACATGAACGAAGAGTCCTCAGTCCCCTTGACCCTTGTAGAAAAGCGACTTTAGATGAACTTATCCGGTAGCCATTCGATATATGGGCATCTTAGGCATATTAGATATTCTTCCCTTTCTTAAATAAAAAAAGAAAAAAAGAAAAAACATTATCAAGACACGACAAAAAAAAAAAACGATCCTTCTACAAGTCACTTTTTATCATTCAGAATCTACGGGCCTCAATGTGGACTACAATATAGTTACTTCCGCTGGAGGTACTCGCAAGCTCACCGTGACCGCCATTGCCACAGCAATAACGATCCTATTTCTAGCTATTTAAAAGAAACAAAAAAACAAAACAAAAAAAGAAAAAGTAAACGAAACAAACGTAAAATAAAAATGCAGAAAATATTAAAAGAGATCAACGTCAGGAACGGTCGCTGTTCACGCTCTAATCTTTCCAATTTATAGTGTACACGTTTTGAAAAAGTGGTATGCGAATACGAACGTACGAATGAGAGAGAGAGAGAAAGAGAAAGAGAGTACAACCAGAGACACAAAACACAATGGATAAGAAAGAGATGAAAAAAGAAATTCTCGTGTAATACGTTCCGTGTTCGTCAAGTTTTCACTTTTTACCCTATAAACGTGTTTCTGCCGCGCGTTTCATTCGTCGAACGCGCGTGTGATGTTCGCAAAGATGTATCGCAAACTAACGCACGAACCAAACACGAACTACACACACGTACACACACACACACACACACACACACACGATTAACGATTATTGTAAAGTGAGCCACTTATTGTTAGACCGGTGCACAACATTCCAACGTAGAAACGTTAGCGAATAAATGGGATTCGATGATGTTCGCTGTGTTGAAAAGCAGTGGAGAAAAACGAGAAATAAAAACGATCGTAATCCATTGTAAATTAGTAGCGTGTCTTCGCGGTATACTTGTTCGTGTTTTTGTATTATTTCAAGGCAAATTAGTTTCGAGGATTCGCACGTGACTGAAGGTTTTGTATAATGTAGATTGGTGATCGGATCGGGACAGCATCCGGATGGAATATTATAGATTGTGGATATTCGCGAATTATTCATAGTAAATTGCAGGATAGCGTTGTGCGTCCAGCTCGAAAATCAATTTATTCGAACGATAATATCACGATCATCGATGCATTCGACGTATTGTTGCGTGCATCGTGAATCCATTTTAGCATACGTTAAATTTAGGGGCTGAGACGCGTATTGCCTTAAATTGCCAAATGCTTAGCGTTAAAACGCGCAAGGTACTACATCGAAGACAAAATTGTTCACCACATTGCGTAGGAGTGCAATTGAATTTTCCACTTTTCGATCGTCGAAAGGGAATAAAAACAAATATATACGTATTAGGTTGCTTCGTAAATTCTGGCTCGTGAGACTAAATTTTTTCTACAAATTTACACCGTATATTTACGTGCGTTATGCCTCTTTTGTAAAAATCTTGGAATCTGTCATTTAAGAAAGCACTCGTTGTATATCTTATGACCGCAAAATTGTTTAATTCCTTCCGTCCAAAATATTCTGCCGGGGGAAAAAAAAAGTGAGAATCCGTTGGTGAAAATCTGTCGTAAAATGCACACAAAATGAAAAAATACCTAAAACATAAAACACCTAAAGTACAGTAGTCGTAATTATATTTAATAAGCGAATCGTACTCTTCGAATTATTTTCATATAAATACAAATTTGCATAAATATTCACAGTCTAGTCGTTGTTTGAAAAAAAGCCCTTTTTTTTAAATGCCTGGTTAAAAGATCAATGAAAACATCTTGTCTTATTCGTTTGTTCCGTAAGCTCTAAAAACACCATTTATATCATATCGACTTACATAGCAACGTTATACGTGTTTATTACAACACTGATAGCCTACTTGCATGTGTGAGCGAGGAGGCGGGCAGAAATTATGCAGCAATCTAATACAATTTGCTCAATATTTCGAAAGGAATAAGAACGTTATTCAAAAAACTAGCTAAAATTGTATTTAATATCGGGTCTGCCAAGGGTATTTTCTTGTTTCTCGCCACTTAGTAGAGTACAAATATTTTTGGAGTGGAATTTTTCGCGACACTCGCGGTTCGATTTGCAACGAACGATTCAACGTGACGAAGGAAAGGAACAACGAGTAGGGTTACAGGGGTGAGAAGCCATTTCTTCGTGGTGTACACGTAGAAACACGAACGCAGCTCGTTACCATTTCTCTACGGACGCAACACGTCCGTCGAGGAAAGAAAAATTCCAAAAAAAAAAAAAAGAAGAGAAGAAGGAAAAGAAAAAACACCGGGATAAATCGTCCGCGAAAAATCCGTTTTCGTCCGAGCTGAACTAGCGCTCTTTGCATATAGCCTGACCTGCCTGTGGCTAACTACTTTTCTCTTTTCCTGTTTGTGGGTTTTTTTTACCAATTTTCTCGAGGAGGGACATCCGAGAAGTTCTTACACGTTTAGAGCCAAAGAAAAAGATACACTTGCAAATACTTAGACTTACTTAAACCACGCTTCGCGTGTTTTTACGCTGAACTGAACACCTCGACTCCTTAAAAGAACTCATATAGGACGTGTGAAGGCGACGACGCGATGCGATCGCCGATAAATATCGATCGTGATCGAGTACACGAACTATTCGCGAGTTATAGAAAACGATAAAAAGCTAAATATGTCTATACACGATGAACCGAAAATCCAAATAATAGAACATCCGCACGAAACGGGAGGAAGCACCTTTTTTCTTAACCATTTATACTTTTAGATTGCGCCTAAAAATTAGTTTTCTTAACTGGGTTCATTTTTCAGCCGATTGCATACACGATTTTTTCTCTCCTCTTGTGTATGGTTAATACATTTCCCCCCCCCCCTTTTTATTTTTAATCGTTATTCATTGTTTCTCTCTTGGGAAATTTTCATTAACTTTTTTACCAAGTGATCGGACTTAGTCCTGCTTGATTAGCTCTTGGACCATACGTGTTTAGTGCGCATGATGTGTGTTATGATTATCGATTATTACTATTATTACTATTATTATTAATTCTACCATTGCTATTAGCGTTATTTACTATTATTATTTTATTACTATTATTATTATTATTATTATTATTATTACTATTATTATTATTATTATTATTACTATTATTATTATTATTATTATTATTATTACTATTATTATTATTATTATGTTATTCACGGCGTATGCTGCTGCTACGATTTACTATAATTATTATTATCATTATTATTGTTATTATTACCATCGTCGCTACATATTGTCAGTATCGTCGTCAATTAGTTTACTTGATCGCACTTACTTTGTATATCGTGTGTATCGTCATTACCATTAGTATTATCGTCACAACCACCGTCACGATTATCGACTACGAACGTCGCCACGATCATCCACGCCGATTTGTACGTATTTTTTTTCTTTTTTTTTTTCGTTGGAGCGAGAAGCAAAAGAACGAGGACGAACAAAAGAAAGAGTAAAAAGAAGGAAAGGTGCTTCATAAGAGGCAAATAAATCGAATATCGAGCATCGAGTCTCGAGGTACACGGTACACTGAATACTCTGTCGCGTCTGAAATACAAATGGCCCCTTGTCCACGAGTCCACGAGTATCGATCGCGAGTCATCGTTCAACGAATGCGACAGGGTCGTCGCAACCTCGATCTCTCAAATGTTCGCTCTTGCCTTGGGTTTTCTTATTGTTAGATGTTAGATTACGATCGCATGGCATGCGCTTCTATTGTTTCATATATATATATATATTTTATTGTATTTTATTCCCCATTCTTTTTTATGCCTCTTTAGTTTTGTTGATTCTTCTACCATTATGTTTATTATTTCTTCTATTGGTACCGTACGTTTCGTCTAATTTAGCGCCGTTCGCCTGTCTTTTTCGTTGGCGACACTCTCATTCCATCGAACACACCACGTACCTTTGTAAGTACTCGAGGAATTCCACGTGATCAGCGATTGTATGTTAACACATTTGAGTGTGCTTAGGTGTAAGGAGAATTGTAAGAACGAAACTGGGTGGACGTTCTAATGGCGACAGCGGTTTAATAACGTCGTTGATAACAGCGTCGAGCTATATACGTACGTACATACATGTACAATATGTATATCGGTCGTCGTAGTAGACGTACGAACGCAACGAGTTTCTGGTGCACGAGTTTCGATATATCAATGGTTTCTTATTCGTTGTACGATAATGTGTTCTAACGGATGTCGTCGATCAAACTGCGCACAATAATTATATCGCTATTCGGCGATATCTTCATACAGAGTATCTTCTTTTTTTCGTACGCGAATAGTTATAATAGTAATACACGAAACGAACGATCTCTAATATCTTCGAGCGCAATAATTAAAGCGCACCAGGGAAAGCATAGACAAACTGGTTCGTTAGCGGTTTTATTCTACGACGACCGTCTCTACAAGCTGACTTAGCCCCGTCGTTGTCCTCGTTGTCGATATATCCACGTGCGTTCCAACTTTTTACTACAACCTGCCGCTAAATCAATACACAAACTATTTACAAATATTAGAAGATACATTTAAGGAAACTTCGCGTAGCAACTCAAACGATCGATGCACAAGCTTCTCACGAATCTTACAAATAAGACAAGTACAAATAAGATTTAGAACGCGCGTCTGAAAGATTTCCATAGATCGCTGAACGTATACCTGCAACGAAAAAGGAAATTTCGTTCCACAAATTGGTAGAAGATGAGCGTTGGAACGAGTCACGCGGCTGACTTTTTTTGTGGATTTCCGATCCCATTGAAAATGACAACAAGCACCTGCACCAGAATATCGTTGTCCGTGCGATCTATCATGTTTCTATGAATAAAAAAGATATCGCTAGTACGGGAATATCTCTGGTGGCAGCACGAGGGAATGAATGATCGTACACGATTCAACTGTCGCGTGTCGAGCGTTCGCCCAGAACGTCGCGTTTTAGATTCATGTAAACGAGTAGTGCGAGGTTATATTTCACGTGAACCGGCTCGGCCGTGAAGATAAAGGCGCAAGTGGGTTGTGTATGTTTGATCGCTTTCCTCTTTTTTTCTTTTCTTTTTTTTTTTTTCTTTGTGATCGATCGAATCCTGAGCTGGCCTAAGATTCTCGAGTGCCGAGACGAACGAATGTATATTAGATGTATTATACGAGTGAATGGGTGAAAAATCTGACGATTTCTATGAAATAGAATCGAACGACGCAAGAAGAAACACTGTGGTTCCGAGAAGAAGCGGGCAGAGTTTTTTGCTCTAATTTGTGACTTTCTCTTGTTTTCTTGTTTGAACGAGATACGACGAGAATTTGCGCTGGAAATTGGTAAATAAAAGTCGTACGAGAATACAGGTGAACGTTAATGTACATTGCTGGCTTTATTTAAATCGATACACGTCTGTGTTATTAGGCCGACCGTTCTCGGATAAATAAGAAACAGCGTTTAAAATGTAACATCTCCGTTGCGCCTAAAAATATACCAATTTTTATCTCGCGGTAACGATATAAATAAAATACCGGATGCGGAATCGTCGACAGATACTTTGACGGTTTAAGTGAAAACGTTATTTGGCGCCTCGTGTTCCTTCAATTCAAACCGACGAAAAAGCAGAGATGTCTCTTAAATGTAAGCTTAGTTTGTCCAAATCACGTGTTACTTAATCCACTCCAATCGTCGCTATTTAAATCGTACTTTATGAAAGTCTTATTTGCGTTAACAATAAAACGTTCGTGAATTATCCTTTTAAATATGAACGCACACGTTCGCACTGTATAATCACGCACTATTCCGGCATCTACTTTATTGTCAATCGCATCTGTTGTCTATTCACGATCGTTCCATCCATTCGATCGAAAGAAGAAAATATTTCTCAAAAGCATATCAACAAGTCAGCTGAAACCTCAACGTCGCGCAACATGTCGCGTCTGCGAGGGAAACTCGTTCAACGGAACAGACTATGCATTCCCAAACGCGAGAACTCTACGAAGAAACAGTAGTTAACGAGGCACCGATCCCACTTCCGGCTAGTTCTCGAGGAACCTCTTCTTCCCCGGAACCACGGGATCGCATCGCGACTAGTTTTCGCGAATCTGCGCGTGTTCCTCGAATCCTCGCGTCTCGAACACGGAATTCTCGACTTTCCACCGTCTTCAACTTCGCCCTCTTGTAAAGAGCGCGCAGAGGTACACGAGTCGCTTCCGGTAGCGCGCGCCCGAGAGAGAGAGAGAGAGAGAGAGAGAGAGAGAGAGAGGCGAATAGACACAGTGCACGGCATATAAAACTCGTCTCTCGGTCGAAGACGAAGAGAAGCGTTTTCATCTTCGAGGCTGCTTTTGAGCAGGGTTCGCGGCAGGAGGAGCGTGCTCGTCGGCGCGTGAAGCGTTTTCGCGCCGGCGAAGACAATAGGCCACCCCAGAATCAGGCGGAAACGAGCGAGAAAATCGTTTCTGCTGTTCGAGTCTCGCGAAAACCTGTCCTTGTCCTTTTCCGATCGATCCGCTAGGCTCGTTGAACGAGTGCCAAACGTAGAGAAAAGAAGCGGAAGAGAGAGAGAGAGAGAGAGAGAGAGACGAGGAGGCGGAGGAGGAGAAGGAGGAGGACGATTTCTCGTAATTTGTAGCACCGTCGAACATCCACGAGGCTCCATTAGAATGGAATCTGATTCAACCGTGTCCTAACGTAATTTTGTCCAAGTTAAATCGCTTTTGAAGAGATGGACAATGAAGAGAGAGAGAGAGAGAGAGAGAGACAGGGAGAGAGAGCGAATCGTGGAGATCGCGCGGATCTCCCCTTTTTTCACGGTGCGTTCGCCAACGTTTCGGGAGAATTACCAAGCCAGTTTCGAGAAAAAGAGTAAAATAATGGGTTTTAACTGTCTTCGTCGCCCGACAGATACGCCGCGTTACCAGACGAACCGGTAGAACGCATTTTCGTCAGGCTACGTGTTTTCCTGTCCTTGCCACGCTGAAGATCGATCAAAATCGGGCTGTGCGAGCCTCGTCCGGAGTATTCGCGGCTGGGCAAACCGCACCGCGAAAGATAATTCACGAACGCGTTAATGGCGAAGCCGCTCGAGTTTGGACGATACTGGCTCCGGAAATAAAAGGCCGCGTGGAATTGCTCGGTGGCCTGATTCGATTCGATTATATATATATATATATATATATATTTTTTTTTTTCTTTTTTTTTTCGTTTAAACGATTTAATCGTCTGTCCGATTGATTCATGCGCGCGTTTGTGTAAAGATGTCTGCGAGGTTCTCGCGATCAAAAAATTTCTGGCGTCTACTATCGTTAGTAGATTTTGGTCGTCAAATATTATTTGGTCGTACTTTCTAGAATGGATCTCAGGAAACTGTAGGAGATTTTTATCTATCCAATTTGATTAATTGAATACGATATAATAATACACGCGATAGAAGGTTATTTAATCTTTCATTCGGGCAAATTTTTTGTTCAAATAAATGGACTCTGTGTTCAGTTCATTCGACGCTAATTAATATTTCATTCGAATAAATAGGATTCTATCGCGGTTCTTCTTCGCAATCGTCTGTCTCTCCTGCTTCTGAACGTTGCTTTTATAGGATCGGTCTTCTTCCATTCATTCACGATTTTCTTCTGTTTCTTTGGGCGTGCATAAATAACCTCGTCTTCGTTTTCGACCTCTTCCCTTCCAATACAAGGAAATGGCTTGATTCCTGTAATCTACTTACAATCCACGTATTTTCTTGTCAAACTCCTTATCATGCTATATTTCTCCTATTATCCCTTTCGTTATCATCAAAATACGAATTTCCAAAAATATCTGTCTTTTTACCTCATCCTCCATTTACGAGGTGTCGAGATATACTTAACAAACCAAGTATTATTTCCTGATCAACTCTCGCGTCATATGCGACGAGTCTTCCAAAGGAGAGTATCGTTCGATTAACTTCTCTTGCTCTGGCGCGAGTTTTCTTGGCCAAGCCGGATGGCATGGTAGCGCGAAAACGCGCGGATAGGGGGCAGATTTCGAGATTAATCGGTGAAACTCGGGATAATGGCTCGCTTGTAACGCAATTAAAACTGCGGATGCTGGCCTCGAGGCCCGTAACTTATAATAGAGAGCTCAAGAACCTCGGTGAACTGCGTCCTGTCCTCTTGTTCGATCTTCTCTCTTTCCTTCTCTTCTTGCATAGTTGACCGCGTCTCGCGGAGATGCAATTTTGTAACTTAAAACGCCGCAGAGTCTGCCGCGAAACTGCTTCGGTCGGAAAGATCAGAAACCGGCGTCGCTGAGATAATTTCGAGGAGGATGCAAATGGGCCCCGGCGAAGAGAGACGCCTTCTGTTTCCCAGCTCTCAGCTTCCGAGTGGAAAAAACGCGCGAGATCGTCGACGAAAGTGTTGGCACAAAGAGCTGTTGTAGCTGTGAAATTGTTTATGAACTCTCGTAGAACAGTCTGACGCGGAATGGTAGAAGCTCCTTCCTTAACTTCAACCGCTAATTGCAAACTAAATACCATGTTTTTCTACGATAATAGAAAGATAAGGTCTGTAAGTTTCGGTTAAAATTGTATTGTTAGCGTTGGCGTACGTAAATATGAAGGCTACGGACGAGCAAGCGCAACGAAAGCAATTTTTCAATCCAGTAATAAATATGACGAATAAATGAATAAATTTTACGCGATCGAAACTGTGCTTTAGGATAATGCGCCGCGTAATGATTAGGCTGTGGATGTATATACATTTGCAGGGAATTGAAAGCTACAAAAATGTATAGGACGTACGGTATATGGGGATATCTTTCGTTTATCGTTGAACAAAACTTTCGTTCTTAATGTAACTTTTCTATGAATACTTGTTCTTTGAGTTATATCTTTTCTCGTCATATTTAATGCATTGCACTCTTTTTAGTATAAAATTCATACCTTTCTAAAACTTCCATGAATAACTAACATATATCTATGGTTCAACATGGCAACGTTCATGTAAATACCTTCCATTTGCATAAATTTTACTACCTTTTGCAACTTCTACGTTCTGTTCCAGTTCTACAACTAACGTTTTTCATTTTTTGTTCATTATGCTACACGTAATTCCTGTCACAGTTGAAAATCATATTCCTTTACCAAAAAAAAAAAAAAAAAAAAAATTCTTTCCCACGTCACAGGTAATTAATTCCATAATTCACTAAATTCCTGCGAAATACATTGAAACAAAGAATACACAAATTCCTAAGAAACATCTTGCATAATTCCATAAGATTCCTGCAATTCCCCTAAATTCTACCAAAACGAAAGAGAACGAGAACGACTCGTAGAGAGCATACCGCGGCTGGGGGTAACTCCAAAAACGAAGTAACATTTCCGCTTTATTATAATCTCTGTGTGCCAATACTTTTGCGTGCAGCGAGCGCAAGCTCGTTCGAGGAACTCGGTTCGCCCCGAAACAGAGGGCCCGTTATAAATAGGCGGCGACACGTTTCCAAACGAGGACAGACATATGAGCGTGACTCAACGCAGGAGAGAGATGGGTTAAGAAGGCAACAACACGAAGCTCTAGCTCGCGATACGAAGCGCACCGTGCAATGTCGAGGGCGGTGAATCTATTTTCGAGACACATGGCATTCCTGCTGGTTGCATCGCGAAATTGCGATAACGCAATCGTGACTTAAGTGCTGGACAAGTACGGTGCCTTCCTGGAAAGATTCTCGCTTCATAGGCATCTTTTCCGTCTCTTGCACGCGGTTGTTAAAGAACTTGGAATTACCGACTTCCTCCAACTTCTTCCAACGATCGGCATCTCGTCGAAGTACGAAAATTCAAAGTAAGCTCGAAGTCGTTTCACGGGACTGGTTAATGGACGCAGCAAGTTATTACATTGTTCCGTGGAAATTACAGTCCTCGTATATATATATATATATATATATATATATATATATATTGCAATCGCTCTCTTTGTCCCGATACGTAGCGAATCGGACAGCAGAACGGGGAACGACTTGTAAAAACGAGGAAATTTTCACAAGCGAGCATTAAAACGAACAAAGCCAGTACGAGGAACGCAATTTTGCTGTCGTTAATTTCAGCCGCACAGAATCGTTCCTCGAAAATGAAATTCGTCAGCGTTCGCCGGTCCACCTCCATTTCCGTGTGTAGACATTTTCTTTTTTCTTTTTCTATCCCTCTTATTCGATCCTATCGTCGAGCGTTACAATTTTCAATCCTCCCGTTTATTTCGCATCGGATATTTTCCTCTGGCGAGAAAATGGAGTAGAGCTGGTCCTTCCAGCAACAACGTACAATGGTAATAACCGAGCCACGATCCTGTCAATTGCAGCACTCGAGGAAACATTTCTTTTTTTATTTTTTTTTTTTTTTTGTTTGTTCTTGTAATAAATTTCTTTCTTTGGCTGACACGTCGAATTGATCATCGATGGCGTTTATTCAAATAATTCTTATTTGCTATAGCACGGTGAAATACGTGTCTGAGTCGAGTCAGTGGTCGTGAGAGAATCACATGATATATAGGATACAGGTTAAATTCTGTTTCAGGGCGTTAGAAACTTTTGACGAATTTGTACGTGTATTTTCTGCTAGTACTTACGCAATGAACAGAGGACGAAAATATTAGGTTTGAATTTAGGCAACTTGCGAAATTTATCCTTAATCTAATCCAAACTTAAGCCAAATGTAATCTAGCTGAAACCTAATCCTAACTCAAAGTACAAACTCGACGCTGTGATTCACGGTTTTGTGACTGCATCCCCCTGCATCGAATATCGCTACTTTTGCGACAAAAGTGACTTTCAATTTGAAAGTTTCTTAAACTTAAAAATGATGTTTTCCGACTCTGTTCGCCGAGTACGGTATCCGAAAATACATACAGGCAACGGTTAAAAGCTTTTGGTGTGTTGAAACGAACGTTAACCCGAGGACGAAATACGAGGTTTTGAAATGTAACAGAATACTTTGTTCGACGTACCACGGAATTATCCGTTTTCGATAAAAAGCAATCTTAGTTTTTCGATATCTTCTTTATAGAAATCGATACATACCGATTTCAAAACTAACGACGTATATTCGTCGATAGCTTCATTCTTGAAATGTGTAGTTTCAAACGAAGCTATAAATGTGACGCGATGTACTGCCAGCAATTGCAAAAGCTCGGAGAAAGATATCGTCCGTGTTTCGGGGGAATAGAATCAAAGGAGCACAAGTAGACGTTTCTCGAGAGATTTTAACGTAATATACTCGTTCGTTCTAAGCATCGGTTGATCGGAGTTCGTCGATCAAATTCCTATTTATCGCGTGTTTCGCGTTTGTATACTTTATCCATCTCCACTGACTCGACTCGTTGATCGCCGTATAAATCTAAAGAGGATGAAGCGCAGACCGAGGAAAAGACGAAAAACCATGGACTGAGAAGCGTGCACTGTCTTTCGAGCGTCATTTTGTTTC